>JAPKLY010003784.1:0-13161 GCA_026898435.1 Prunella vulgaris
CTCTAGCTCACTGAGATAGTAGTCCAACTGACTAGCTTCCGAGCAGTCAGTAGGTTTGTTATCTCTACTGAGATTCCGAGCACTTACTCACACTCAGCTTATCTGACTCATTACTGAACTGTCCCTGCTGCCTCTGTGGACCTTCAGCATACTGAGTAATTCAGAAAATCCTGACTGAGAGTGTTAGAGCATTTTTCTGTGTCTTTCAAAAAAATCAGACATCAGTGTATTCCCCCCATACACTGATTGTACTCGTTTCGGGACCAACAAGTGGTATTAGAGCAGTGGTTCAAAAGACCACTGACTTTGTTTACCAACAGTGTCTGAGGAGAAACTTTTGGTGGTCTACTGAATAGATCTTATTTCTGAAAACTGCATATCATGGCATCCGGTTCTAAACGCCTCGAGGGCAATCTTCCTGAATTCTCTATTGATAATTATGACTATTGGAAATTCAGTGTACTCGCACATCTCTATTCCATCCATGATCAGATGCCTTTGGTAATTGACCAAGGTACGATCAAATTCATGAGGAATCTTTAGACGACCTGGCCCGTTGCTGGCAATGTTCCTGTTCCAGCCGCCAGAGATGAAGAAGTGGAGAGGTCCGTGCTTAATTCTGATCAGATTAAGCAAATCGGACTGGATAATGTTGCTAAGAACCTTATACTCCACACCGTTTCTTACGAGAATTCGGTCAGGCTCATGCACCTGAGACGATAAAGGAGATCTGGGATGCCTTGAGGGAGATGAGTGAGGGATCAGAAAAGATCAAGGAGAACAAGAGAGATCTTGCGATCAGGAAGTTTGAGGCCTTCCGGATGTTAGAGGGATAGTCCATCGATCAGATGGAAGCTCGGTTCATTAAGATGATGAACGAGCTAGCAACCCTTGGGAAGGAGTTTCCCAAGAGGGAGGTATCTTCTAAAATCCTAAACTGTCTCCCTGAAAGATTGGACACAAGAGTAATATTGTTAAAAAACACTCAGGATCTCACCAACATTACTCACTCTCACCTATTCTCAGAGTTAAAGGCTCTGGAATTCGACCTCGATAAGAGGAAGAAAAAGGGTGTTGTCAGTGAGGAAGTTAGTGAGGAGAAGACACCTGATAAGGAAAACAGCGTAGCTCTTAAAGCTACTCCTGAGCCTGAGGCTGGATCTGGTTCTAAGTCCCTTAAGGACATGAACAAGGATGAGCTGGCCTTGGAATACAGCCTGATGGCGCGGCATTTTGAGAAATTGAACTCTCGATGCGGAAGGTATAAGAAATTTTATACTGACAGCCGTGATCGCAGGTACTCCAGCCTCAGGAGATCGTGCCCCCGGAGAGAAGAGATGAGGGGTTCAGACTCCAGGAGAGATCGTGATGAGCCTGAGCAGCGAAGAGATGAGAAGAGGAGAGATGATGAGCCCAGAAGATCCAGCTCCAAACCTTAACGATCATCAGGGAGCAGGAGGGAGTCATCAGATAAAAGGTACACTGACAAGAAGTTTACTTCTGATGTAGATCAGTGCTACCACTGCAAGAAGACCGGACATTATCAGTATGATTGTCCGGAGCTCAGTGCTCATGAGCGAGAGGATCGGAGAGCGAAGAGAGAGCTCAGGGCATCTGACCGGAGAGCTATGCTTGCTGACGATTCCGCAGATTCTGATGGCCCAGGACGCCGGTCCCCTGAACTCTTCTCCGATGAGGAGTATGATGACCTCTGCCTGATGGCAGATGATGAGGTATGTTCTTCTGCCTCTTCTCCTGATCACGCACCTGAGCTTAGCTCAGACTCAGCAGGAGAACTCGACCTTCAGCTCGCTCTTGAGCAATTGATGGTTGACTTCTCAAGGCTGCAGGAGACTCAAACTCACACAGTGGATGTGAATGCACAGCTGAGTGGAGAAAACGATCGGTTAACTGAGTCTCTCAGAGTTAGAGATACTGAGGAAGCCCTTAGATTAGTACATCTTCAGGAAGAGCTGCTTCATGCTCGGAACAAGCATGATGAAGCTCCACTGGAGGTGGAAAGACTGAAGGGTGTAATCAGCTCGCTGATTGAGACTCATGACACTGATCTGTTCCTCGCTCAGGAACAGCTGATGATTGAGCGAATTGCTCTAAGAGTGATGTTCGAAACTGAGTGGAAAGCTCGCCTTTGTGCTGAGCAAACTGCTTGGGATCTTGAGCTGATCTCAAAAGAGAAAGCTCACGAAGAGTTGGTGCTTCAGTACACCACTGAACTTGAGGCCCTGAAAGAAACAAATGGGCATCTTGAGGTTAAGCTGAAGAAGTTACACGAGTCTTCCCTAGTGGTTGATGAGTTAACAAGTTTCTCTCAGCATACCGATGGTGCCAAAGCTGGGTTAGGCTATGATGCCTCTAAAGACCCAAAGGGCAAGAAGAAGAGAGGTGCTTCAGGAAGCAACTCTCAGAAGAAGTTTGTCCCTGCCCAAACTGACGGCAAGAGCCCAAGTGTTGCTCGTCAGGATAAACGCAAAGGGAAGGAGAAAATGCCTGCTGAACCTGTCAGGCAGAGGACTAAGGAATCAAGGCCAACATCTGAGGGAAAGGCCAAGTCTCCTCATCCTGAGTCTAGGAAGACAGACCAAAGGAACTCCAAAGCTCAGCCTAGGAATCCTCAAGCTGGAAAGAATTCCTCCCCTACCACTTTTCAGGCTCAGCCTAGAAATGTTCAGGGTGGAAGGAACTCCAGTCAGAGGAGGACTCAGGCAAGGCCAAGGACTACTGAGGTCCAGACTCCTCAGGCAGGGCACAGAGCCCATCAGGAGCGTCACAATCCTCAAAGGAGAAGGACAAACCAGGTGGCCTCTGAAAGGCAACGGAGACCTGACTCCGATAACACTCAGACCAGACCTCAAGTGCCAAGAGGTCAGGCCCGAGCTGCTCCTTCTCAGGACAGACCCCAGCCCAATGCACCCAGGCCAAAGAGGAACAGGAGGCCCGCCCCCAGGAATCAATCCAGGGCTCCTGAAACTCAGGCTGACACCCATACACCCTCAACTTCCCATGCACAAAGGAAGAAAACTGTGTATGTTGATGTTTCTGGGAGACAGATTTACACTTCTGATGCTATCAGAATTGTCAAACAAATCTGGATCCCGAAGGGTATGGCTGACTCTGTAGGACCCAATACGAGATGGGTACCTGAGGCCTGATTCTTTTTAGGTCGTTGCGGGCTACAAGAAGGGAAAGGAGGATCTGATGAAGGACTGGTACTTGAACTCAGGGTGTTCCAGGCACATGACAGGATTTCGTGATCTCCTTCAGGATTATGTAGCTCAGGAAGGCCCGCAGGTAACCTTTGGTGATAACTCTAAGGGTTTCACCAGGGGATTCGGAACCCTTGTTATTGGCTCTATCCGTGTATTGAATGTATCATATGTTGAGGGACTGAGACATAACTTACTCTCGGTCAGTCAGTTATGTGACCGAGGATATAGTGTAGAATTTACATCTAATATTTGTCTTGTTAAGGACAAATCTACACTACAGGTTCTGATTACAGGTATCATGAGGGGCAATGTATATTTTGCTGACTTCAAGAGCAGCCCTCCTGAAACTTGTTTGGTTGCTAAGAGCTCCTCTGAGCTCAGTTGGCTTTGGCATAAATGCCTGAGTCACTTAAACTTCAAGATTATTAACAAAATTTCTAGACTTTCTCTTGTAGATGGTCTACCTAATGAAGTTTTTAGCAAAGACCACGTGTACGGAGCACGTCAGGAAGGCAAGCAAACTTAAGCCTCGTTCAAAGAGAACGAAGCCTTCTCAACTGACAGAGTGCTTAAGCTCCTGCACATGGATCTCTTTGGTCCAGTTACTCCTGTCAGCTTAAATGGTAGGAAATATACCCTTGTTGTTGTTGATGATTATTCCAGGTATACATGGGTTATTTTCTTGCTGAACATGAAGGAGACTCGGGTCAAGCTTCCGGAGTTACTCAAACAATTGAGTACTGAACAGGGTCAGAGCATTGTCAGGACCCGATCAGATCGAGGAACAGAGTTTATAAACTCTATTATAACTGACTTTTGTACTAACCATGGTATAGCTCATGAGACTTCTGCAGCTAGGACCCCTCAGCAGAATGGGGTAGCTGAAAGAAGGAATTGGACCCTGAAGGAAGCTGTCCGGACCATGTTGGCTGAGTCAGGACTGCCCAGGAAGTACTGGGCTGAAGCAATCAATACTGCTTGCTACACTCAGAACCGATCTATGCTGAACAAACAACATGCTCAGACACCATATGACACTTGGAACAAGAGGAAGCCTCGCATCTCTTATTTCCATATTTTTTGGTGTAAGTGTTTCATCCTGAACAATGGGAAAGACCAGCTGAAAGCCTTTGATAGCAAATCTAATGAGGGAGTTTTCTTAGGATATTCCTCAGTCAGTAAATCTTTCAGGGTGTATAACTGTCGGACCCTTTGTGTGGAGGAAACACCTCATGTTGTGTTTGATGAGACTGCATCAGTACGTAGAAAACAGGTTCCGAGCCCTGACACTGAGGGGGTTACCAAGAGAGTAACAAGACTGAGTCTGAAAAATCCTGAATTCTAGATCAAACTTGTCAGTGCTCCCAAAGGATGGGATGGTGATGATGAAGATCAGGATGGACCTCAGGTCAACCCTCAGCAAGCCCCAGCCTCGAAGAATGTTGAGTCTTAGACGGAGGGACAGACTCAACCTGAGGTACGTACTGTCGGTGATGATGCTTCTGCACATTAGACAGTTACTGAGTCCAACACTGTAGGGGGAAACAATATCTCTGATGTTTCCCAACCCTCAGAAAATGACTCAGTATCCCCTGTTCTTGCTCGTTCCACTTCTTTACCTGTTATTGTCGAGACTAATATTTCAGGATCAGGCGAAGGGACATCAGAAGCTCCCAGTGCAGCCGTCAGCAGGAGGCGGTGGTTAGATGATCACTCATTGGCTGATATCATTGGTGATGTCAATGAGGGGGTCAGGACAAGGTTATCCTTTGGCGAGAGCGCTATGTTTTGTTGTTTCCTGAGTGATCAGGAACCTAAGAGCATAGAAGAAGCTCTTGCTGACCCCAACTGGATTCTAGCCATGTAAGATGAGCTCAATCAGTTTGAGAGGAATCAGGTTTGGGAGTTAGTTGAGAGACCTAGGCGTCAACATGTTATTGGCACCAAGTGGGTTTTTAAGAACAAGAGGGATGAAAAGAATGTTGTTGTCAGAAATAAGGCCAGACTAGTGGCAAATGGTTACTCTCAGGCCAAAGGAATAAACTATGATGAGACCTTTGCTCCGGTCGCAAGGTTGGAAGCAATCAGATTATTTTTGGCATATGCAACATTCAAGAAGTTCAAAGTGTATCAGATGGATGTAAAGAGTGCTTTTCTGAATGGTGTACTGAATGAGGAGGTCTATGTTGAGCAACCGCCAGGGTTCGAAGTAGGTGACAAGGTATATCACCTGAAGAAAGCTCTTTATGGCCTGAAGCAAGCTCCGAGAGCTTGGTATGATACACTATCCCAATTCCTGATAGACCACGGGTTCTTGAAAGGAACAGTGGACAGGACCCTCTTCCGGATATCCGAAGGGGAGGACATTCTTCTGGTTCAGATCTATGTGGATGACATAATATTTGGATCCCCTAATCTGAAGCTTTGTGAGAAATTCTCCAAGCTGCTGACTGGGAAATTTGAGATGTCAATGATGGGAGAAATGAACTTCTTTCTGGGTCTCCAAGTCAGGCAATCTGACTCCGGAATCTTCATTAATTAGTCTAAATATGCGAGGGACTTGATTCAGAAATTCAGAGTTCAGTCCAGCAAAGTCTCACGTATTCCCATGAACACAAATGAGAAGCTGGATCCTGACAAAGAAGGAGTCTCAGTAAATCAGACTGAATATAGGGCACTGATAGGATCCTTATTATACCTGACTGCAAGTCGTCCTGACATCACTTATGCAGTCGGAGTCTGTGCAAGGTATCAGTCTGATCCAAAGAAGAGTCATCTAGAGAGTGCCAAAAAGATACTGAAATACCTGAGAGGTACAGTCAATCTAGGACTTTGGTATCCCTCTGATGACAATCTAGAACTGACTGGCTATTCAGATGCAGATTATGGAGGCTGTAGGCTTGATAGGAAATCAACTACAGGCACATGTCAGTTTCTAGGGAGTAAACTGATCTCTTGGTTTTCTAAGAAGCAAACCAGTGTTGCAACGTCTACTACTGAGGCTGAGTATATGGCGGCAGGCAGTTGTTGTTCTCAGATTCTTTGGCTGAAACTACAACTGAGAGACTACCAAATTGAGGCCACTGAAGTCCCAATTTATTGTGACAATAACAGTGCCATTGCCATATCCCAAAACCCAGTCTTACACACAAGGTGTAAGCATGTAGACATCAGACATCACTTTATCAGAGATCATGTTGAGAAGAAGGACATCAGGATGGAGAGAGTCCCTACTGATAAACAGAGAGCTGACATTCTGACTAAGGCTTTGCCTGAAACCAGATTTGTTGAGCTATCAGTAGAGTTAGGACTTCTTGACCCAGGCTTAGGAGATTCAATCTAAATCCCTAAACAGAATGCACAAGGTCAGGAGGAATAACTAACTAGGACTCAGGATGAAGGAATCTCAGAGAGAATGTGAATGGTTGTAGGGGGAACACTCAGTATGAAAAGGATGATCAGTATAGACTGACTAAGTTTCAGGACACTGAATTCAGGGGTTGTCACCCTGATAGGTCACATGTGGTATCAGTCAGAATACAAATCTGGCTGACTGGTATGTTTTCTGATTTTCTTTCAGTCATCATATCTTGCGTGCATCATCCTTGATATTGTTTACCGTATTTTCAAATCAATTTATTTTGTCATTTAATCCCAGCCATTCATTTATTTAATGCACAGTGGGCGGGAACAGTTTTCGATAAAGTTTTGACTCATTACTATTGAAAACCGAAGAGGCGCCATGCATCTTGCGTCTTAATCTTAACCATTGAATCTCATAAGTCATTATTTTCTGAGCCATCCGATTAAAACTGGATTTTAGTATAAATAAAGGAAGTTTTTGTTATTGCAACCTTTACGCACTCAAATCTTTTCCTGTTATATTTTTTTCTCTGCAAACCGATTTTCTTCATATCTTCAAAACTTCATCTATGGCTTCACCTTCTGTGGATTCGTTCTTTGGGAACCTGTTTCATCTCAGAAATGAAATCCACTGGGAACCTTTTGGAGATTTCACTTCTAATCATCCTGACATCTTGCCTGTAAAAGAACTCTTTGAAAAAGTAGGACTTCTGCGATTTATCACAGCAAGACCCCAGAGACTCCATCCTCGTCTTGTTGCTGCCTTCTACCTCAAAATGGCGCAGAACAAGGACTCTCAGGAGTGGGAGACATGTATTCCCCTGACTTCTTGTGTAAAGGGGAAGGATGGTGAAGATGAGATGACCAGGAGGTGGGTCACTCTCAACCTCAGGCAGAAGATTAAGGAGGTGTTTTATCTTCCCAACTCTGGACGAAGCCCTATCGACTACGGGTTTGGGACTGAAAAGGACTATCTTCAGTCTCTCTGCGATGGAGATGTGGTCCTGAAGTCGGGTCTGAACAAGTCTGTCCTGAGGACTGAGAATCGTCACCTCTTCGACCTGACTAGTCAGGGGGTGATGGGGATTACCGGAGGATTGGAACAGATCTCCCGACTGAAATTATATACAATGATGGCAATCTCAGACGCATCAATGCACAACTTTCAAACTGGGAGGATTATTTTCTCCATCTGCTGGTAGCTGAGACCAACAAGATCAAATACTCGCCGGAGGGTCAGGCGACGTTTGAGGCCAAGATGCACTTTGACACCAAGATTTCTCTGATCTTGGAAACCCTGGATCTCGGTGATGTGGATCAGGCCCAATCACTCGAGATTCCAGCAAAGATCGACCTCTTCAGAGCTTACTCCGGTGATGCAGGCACAAAGAAGAGACCAAGGACCCAGAAGGAGAAGGCTCAGGCGGGCACGACTGGAGGAGTCAAGGCTCAGGCGAGCAAATCTTCAGGGGCCTTTATTGCGAAGCCAGTGGAGGACAAACCTAAGCCCTCAGGACCCAAGCAACAGAAGCTGACATTCTTATATCCAGGGTCAGAGGAGCGAAAGAAAAAGCTCGTGGAAGAGAAAGCTGCTGAAGAAGTGATTCAGCATGCAACTCCGGAGAGGGAATCAGCTCAGGCTGCTCTTGAAATTGGCCCTATCTCTGCTATTTCGGATGTTGCACCCTCTGATCCGAATCCACTGATCCTCAACATTGCATCATCTTATCAGGGTTCGGAGGCCCAATCGGGTGAGGATCAGGGGGAACCTGCTCAGGAAGAAGGAGTTGAGAAGGAGACTGCTGAAGCGGTTCAGGCTGAGGTCCCATGGCCATTCCCTGCGCCTGATGAGAACACATTGCCTGATTTTGAGATTGTGGCAAGGGGAACGGCTGCGGAAATTGTGGAAAAGAGGTTTCCTGACCTCTCAAATGCTCAGAAGGAGGCTGTTGTGCAACTTCGCACCTACGCCATGATTAGGAATGGCACCTGGCCTGAACTAAGTCAGCTCGGAGAATCGAGAGGATGGGACAAAATGGCTGAATCTGAAGCTGCTCTCTTTGATCACTTTGAGGTAAATTCCTTGCATCATCTGATTAAGATGGCAGACTTTATCAAAACTGTCCGACGCATCTATCCTGAGCCCGAGCCTGAAAGAATGGAGAAAGAGAAGGAAGCTGAAAAGGAAGTGGTTGTGATTGCTGATAACACTCAGCAAGGTGGCACTGAAGAGGTCAGTGCACCGGCCGATGAAGCACTCCTGGGACCCGGGACTGCGGAGGCTTCAGGAGAGGGTCCAACAGGTCTGATCTGAGTCAAAGGAAAATGGATCACCCCAGAATCCCTATATGTTCAGAACTCCTCACGAGCCCTTGCCAATCTTCACAGAAGGGTAATCCTCGTCGAGTGAAAAAACGAGTCGGGTTGGTTCAAATTCTGAAGTGCTGAATAAAAAGATGAATAGGCTGGATCGAGACCTGAACTAGATGGGTTCTGATATGCATGATGCAATCGACCTTCTCGGTGAAGTTCAGACACAACACTCAGTAGATCTCACTGTAATTACTGAGCAAGCAAAAGGGGCCATTCAGAGCTGCAATCAAATGGTTTCTGATGCGCAAACTCAGCAGGAGAACAAGCTTACCACTTTTCTTGATCAACAGCTACCTGAGAGGATTGATCAACTAGTTGATGAAAAGCTGGCCAAGCTGAAGGCGGAGCTGCAGAGTGAAATGATCGAACATGAGAAAATGGAGATTGTCTTTGCCCTGGACAACCGAATGTCGAGCTTCGAAGAACGGCTGAAGGCTGAACATAATTCAGCTGTTGATAAGCTCATTGTTGGTCTGAGAGGCATGGCAGGGCAAATAGGGCAACTCCAGGCGAAGCAGACTGAGATGGACAGTCAGTTCACCTTATTGGCAGAGTCAGTAAATGAGGTCGTTGGCCGTATCAACTACGATGATGCCAAAAAGGGGGAAGGGAAGAAGCAAATAGCTGCTGGGAAAGCCAAGAAGAAGATCTTCCCCCCTGAACTGAAAGCTGCGGACAGAAAAAGGACTAGGTTCGTAGCTGCCATCGAAGCTGCTGAAGGTTCAGATTCGAAGAGGTTGAGGTCCTCTGAGGATCCTGCTCTGGAACCTTTGTATAAGGAGATGGAGGAACAAATGCACCCTGGGATGAACACTCAGAAGAAGATGGTGATGACTGAGGCGGAGAAGATAGCGAAGATGAAGGAGATTTTGCTACTCAGTCAGATCCAACGATTAAAAGAGTCCAATGAGTACCTGACTTCGCAGGTTCAGAAGAAGAAAATTGTGCCTTCTGGATCTCGAACGAAGACTCAGAGGAAGTTGGTGGTCAATCCAGATCAAGGTCCTCCTCCACTTCAGTTTGTGGAGGATTTCATCCCGATTGAGATGTTGGAGGTATGGATTCCGATCCGGAATAGGTGGGCTTATCTATTCTATGTGGTGGGGTTATGGGACGATCAATCTGAAGACAAAGACGTCATACTCCATCACTGGATGGCACAGGAGCATCCAGATCTCTGGGCTGAAATCATCAGACATGCTGACACTGAAGGTGTAGAGATTGCTCCTCCGGAATTCATCAAGTATCCTCCTCCACTCTTCAGGAACTCCAAGCAACTGGACCGGAAAGCAATATCTAAAGAAGTCGTCAGGGTAGGACGCGCTGCCGGGGCCGTTGGTGATCGGAACAGGATGAAGCAGGTCCTGAACCGAGTCTTGGAGATGTATGAAATTCCTCAAGCTGCTTGGAATAAAGATGAAGAATAGATCAGGAAATAGTTGTTCAGGAATTTGTAATCGCTTCAGGATAACTGTAACTCTTATATCAATCAATGAAGTTATTTTATTTTCCTGAGTACAACTTCTTGTTGACTCCTGAATTTACTTTTCTGTATCCTTATCAAGAACTGTACTAACCCATTCCTTGTTTTCATCTTATAGACTAAGTGCCTAGTTTGTCAGAAGGTACTGAACCTATTCCACTGACTAAGTCAGTTGATTGTATAGATGAATAGGAATTTGCTTAAGGGTTTTGGCATCATCAAAAAGGGGGAAATTGTTGGGACAATCTGAGTATTTTGATTAGATCCCAAAACCCCTGATGAATTTGTCTAAGTACAGTTGTTCAGGTTTGTCTAGTTCAGGATAGTCAGGTTAGGAATTCAGTTCAGGGGGAACGTGCTGAAGACTGAAGAATATTGAAGTCGACCCAATTTACTGAAGTCTGAAGTGCAATCCATCCTGAAGAAGTAAGAGTCAGTCTTGCTGAAGATTGTCTGAACTGAAGCTGAAGAACGGAGCCTGATGATCGGTCCTGAAGACAATCCTGAAGTACCATTGGCTGATGTTTCTACTGAGTACTCTAAGCATACTCAGGACAAAATTTAGTCATTGAAGAGTAAGTATAACCTATCAGGCTGTGCTGAATGCACATAACACCTGACTTAGGCCTTGGTTCAGTTTACCTGAATCATGTAAGTCCAAAGTATAAAGTTTACACATACTGGGCTGAATAACCTATCAGGCTGTACAAAATGCACATGAGACCTGACTTAGGCGTTGGTTCAGTTTACCTGAATCATGTAAGTCCAAAGCGAAAAGGTTATTTATGCTATGGGACAAGAGACAAAGAGAATGTCAGTAAGACTCCAATGAGACAAACATTCAGGCTGAGTTATTTACAAGAGACTCAGAGTATTGAATGTACGAGAAAGGACAAATGTCTGAAAGTCAACTAGCCGTTAGAACGGAAAGCCAACGATCTTTCGACATGTATGTACGGAGTCTGCGCAGCATTTAATGCGGTATTTAATGCGTCTCAGAGTTGCAGGCGGCGGGATAAACTTGCCAGATTAAGCATGGCGATTAGGTCAAACAGTACTTCTAGCCTGCAACCACCCTAAAATAGGAAAGATTTGATTTGATCTCATCCAACGGATCTATTTTGAATCTTGCCTATAAATATGGAGAGCTTTGCACCCATTCAAGGTTAACGGGAAATTTCCAAGTGAAAGCTCTCAGGAATCCAAGCACTCAAAGCATACTATAAGCAACACTCTGCAATTAAATTTCCCTAGTGTTGTAGTAGGATTCACTCTGTATTTGCTTAGATCGATAGCTCTAATATTTAGCATTGTTTTGTACTGCTAGAGCTATCCTAGTTGGAAACCAAGTATACCAAACCACTCAGGGTTTGAGATTGGTTGGTTAGAAGGACTGAGACTTGTAAAACGCACAGGGGTCAGTTCCTAAGAGAGGAAGTTGTCTCTTCGTGTCCCTTGGCACGTAAAACCCAAGTACCTATCCTCAGGGTTTTGAGGATAGCTTCCTGTTAAATCAGGCCGTGGACGTAGGAGTTGGTTATCTCCGAACCACGTTAAAAAGACCCTTGTGTGCTGATTTACTATTATGTTCAGGATCATAACTGTCATTATATTAAACTGAACATTCTACATTGTTTTTATATTCAGGACTGAATCAATCATCCTGAATCTTAATACTGTGCACTCAGCCTTAACCACCAGTTTACTAAGCAAACTCAGAGAAAACATTTTCAGAAACTAAAACGAGTAGAAACTAAGGGCTAACTTTCCGCACGTACTCTAGCTCACTAAGATAGTAGTCCAACTGACTAGCTTCCGAGCAGTCAGTAGGTTTGTTATCTCTACTGAGCTTACGAGCACTTTACTCACACTCAGCTTATCTGAATCATTACTGAACTGTCCCTGCTACCTCTGTGGACCTTCAGCATACTGAGTAATTCAGGAAATCCTGACTGAGAGTGTTAGAGCATTTTTCTGAGTCTTTCAGTAAAATCTGACATCAGTGTATTCCCCCCCCCATACACTGATTATACTCGTTTCGGGACCAACAAGTTACCTGTCAGTTCCTTGCATTCTTTTGCAGAGCTCAGTGATCTGTTCTTACACCAGTTTGCTAGTGCTAGAAAGATAGCTAAGACTTCCCTATGCCTACTTAGTTTGAAGCAGAGGTCACAGGGGAGTTTGAGAGAATATATTACTCATTCCAAATCCCGCTTTCAATCAAAAGCCCATGTATATCACGAAAACATGGCAGTGCATTTCCGAATTCAATGAATGAAACCCCCCAGAGTCACGGTCGTTAGCTCTAGGAGGCCTTACAGTCTGAGAAAGACGAACTACTTAAGACGTTGAAATAATGAAACAACGCGAACCCTCTCCGTAAGAAAACGGGTATAAGGGTATAAGCAGACAAGAAATATGAATTTTGAAAAATTTATCTTCGAAACAGATAAATATTTTTTGAAGGGAGAAGAGCATAAATTTTCGCTCTGTGTCCTCCCGATTGTGAAAATGAATTTTGACAAATTTCTCTTCGAAACAGATAAATATTTTTTGAAGGGAGAAGAGCATAAATTTTCGCTCTGTGACCTCCCGATTGCGAAAATGAATTTTGAAAAATTTATCTTCGAAATAGATAAATATTTTTTGAAGGGAGAAGAGCATAAACTTTCGCTCTGTGACCTCCCGATTGTGAAAATGAATTTTGACAAATTT
>JAPKLY010003785.1:0-17157 GCA_026898435.1 Prunella vulgaris
ATCATATTTTTGAGATGTTATTTGTGTAAAGTGTTTAAAGAGAAAGACAGTGTTAAATTACATTGATTTATATACTTCAAACATATTTTTTTTTGTAAAAAATACTATTATTCTTTTCTCAATCTTATCCATAAATTAAAATCAATGAGCTTGTTTGCAAAATGAAGAAGAGCTTGTATGATCTGAAACAAGTTCCATTACAGTAATACACGAAGTTTGATGGATTCATACATGAAATGAGGTTCAATAGATTATAGATGTAAAGATGAGTGTTGTTGTAGAGCTGATAATTTAGTCCGGCTCGATGGGTCAGCTCAGCTGCCTACCTGAGATTTGGACTGAGTTGGGTTTAAGATATTAAGGCTCATAAAAATTGGGATACTCGTTTGGGCAGATGGATTTGGGAGATTTTGGTCCAATGGAAAACAAGTGTTTCACTTGGCTCGATAAAATTTTAAACTATTAAATAAAAAAACTAAAATTTAAAGCAAATTGATCATACATTGTTTTTTTTTTGGCTTAGTTTTATTTAGGTGTTCTCAAGTTTCACCATTTGAAAACTCTCTCAATAACGATCAACACTAAAACTTATATGTTATTGTCTTTTTAATTTTTTGGACATTAGACAATGAAGTTGGGAATTGTTTTTAATTCTATTAAAACTCTAAATCTTTTTAGTATTGTATAACTAATGAGATTTATTTCTATTTAAATTTATATTTGAACTTGTGATTATTATTCTATTTTATAACTAGTGTAGTTATTTGTTACTTGTGGATTGTTGAAATGTGATAAGTTATGCATGGAGTATTTGTAGTACAATTTTTTTAAAAGTTTATTATTCAAATAAAAAATGGGTTGATTGGCTCATTAGCCCATGGGCTATATTGGACTGGATTGATCTCAAATTTTACAGGTCCAGTTTGAAAAATGTAAATTTAACAACACCGCATAAAGTAATTGAGTTAAAATACTTTTAACTATAAAAACTAGGTGCGTCTCACAAAAATAAAACTAATTAAATCAAGTTTTAATATTGTACGTGGGTAGATATAGCATATTTTTAAAAAATTATTTCTGTTATTATTGAAATGTCATATTTATTTTACTAAAAAATCTCTTCTAATACAACAAAAATGAAAATCTATAATTTTCCATAGTTTTTCAAAATGCCCATAAATTGTATATTACGTTTAGTATAAAAAATACTTATTTTAAGACAAATTGAGTTTGACACGCAAAAACATCGTAGCAAAACTATTTGTTTTCTAAGTGGAGTATAGATTAGGTTTAAAGTATCATACGTACTCTTGTACTAAAGATGCAAAATAATTCCAATTTGGAAGTAACATTTAGACTATTTGATATGGCCTACCTACTATGCAATTTGGGGAATATATGGACATTTACTTTAATTACGTGGATCTATGATACTTAATTTTTTTTTTTAAACCCGACCCCCTATTTTCCCTTAATACGTTCCCAAAGAGAATAGAACGCAGACCACCCACACAAGTGAGGAGCCCGGTGACCAGGTGAGCTAGCTCACCCGGTTACTTAATTTGTTATAAATTGGCTATGATATTTTATTATAAATTTCATAATATCAATAAAAATGTCCTATAGTGACTCACCCATACATTTAGAGCCTTCAAAGTGGGCCGGCAGGGCGGGCCTAAACCCACCAAAGCCCGTCTTTTGGTGGGGTGGGGCGGGGCGGGCTGAAAATATGACGGACCACAAAAATCCCAACTCAACCCATTTAATGGCGGGTTGCGGGCTTTGGCGGGCCATTTAAAAAAAAAAAAAAACTATTTACTATAACTTCAACTAAATTCATCATATAAAATCACATAAATAATTTATAATAAAAATCTCACAACGAGAGCCACAATTCACATAATTAAAGTTCATCAAACATAATACAAATTTCATACTTTAGTCACAACTCACAAGTCTCGTAAAATAAAGTTTGCAAAATAAATTTATAATCTTAAGACATAAACTCAACACAAGTGTGTGACTAGTGCCGTGTGGTGTGCATATGAAGCGTGTGACGGTGTAAGAGTGAAATCGACCGAGGAAGTGAGGATTGTGTTTGTGAGTGAGCGGCGCCGCAATTCTCTTCACGGCAGCAGCTGTTTAGGTTTGGGGGATTAGCAGCTAGGTTTTATTAGATTGATATTTGATAGGGGAGGACGTGTTTGGTTCTTTTAGAACATGGGATGGAAGGAAAAAATAATATAAAAAATTTAAAGTTAAAAAATATCATATATTACACATATATATCACATATATTATATATAAGTATAACAAATATATATTGGCGGGCTGGCCCACCCCAACCCGCAGCCCGCCCCGTCAACCCGCGATCCAAACGGGCCAGCTCTTTTAGGCCCGCTTGCAAACGGGCTTAGAAATCCTTAGCCCAACCCTCATATTATTATAGCGGGGCGGGTTGGCCCCACGGGCCCAACCCATTTTCACGGCTCTACATGCATTGCATTACCTAAACATTTATTCAACAATTTTGGGATTATATAAAAATTAAGAAACCAGTGTAGACGTGTCATTGTCGATTTGTCTTTGAATTAATCTATATGAATCTAATAAATTTGAAAGTAAATTATGATTAAAATTAAGTATGTAAATTAAAATTAAAATTAAACTATTTTACCCAAATAAGTAGAGTGAATTGAAATCGTGGGTTAACCTCACATTCCTCCATCCAAACACAATCTAAATAAATTTGTATTTACTCTTTCTCCTTTAAAAAAAATAATGAACTTTCGTTAATCTAGTCTTATATGAACGATGATTGAATATTAATTTGGGTTCCATCTTTTATATAATATGCATATCACACAACAAAAAGTAAATTAATCAAGAATGGACCAATCAATTATGTTGATCTGGTGAACTAACACCATTGACATGTGGATAATTAAAAGGTTTGGCAGGTCGCCGGGACTCATCTAGATCCGCGGAAGTGCGGAGCTCGCACGCATGGGGGCGGCATATCTGCATGGCTCGCCCAAAGGAGCTCGCTCCTATCCCCGTGAAGATTCTGGAGCTCGCCCCAAGCTCGCCTCCTGTCCCCTTGAAGACCTCGCCGAGGTCCATCATCGCACGACGCTGGTCAATCACGCAAGGCTTCCAAGCTCGCCCCATAGCTCTCCCAAACCAGTGAAATCCACCTTCGAGCTCGCTTGTCGGTCTATAGGACCCCGATGGCGCGCTCTTTTTCCCTCCGTCCGGTTTATCCACAAGGGTGGTTTACGGTGAGGTTTTTAATGAGGCTCATCTAATCTAAGGCATTGTAGTAGGACGAGGCACGATGTAGGGAGCAGTGTGAGGGATCAGGACGAAGGTTACGGACCTTCGTCCACACCGGAAGCCAAATAGGCTCATAAGGTGCCGTCTCACACTCACACACCTATAAATAAGACCTATCTTGTACTATTCACACAATTCTGATATATTTCCTACATTACACTTTCTCTCTCTAAACTCTCTCTCTCTACATTATCTCCTTCAAGAACATAAATCATAAGATTATTGTTTGATAGAATTAATCCGATACAAAGCCACATAACGAACAACGATTAACAAATTTTATCAACAATTTGGCGCTAGAGGAAGGGCCCCGAATCTGAAAATAAAAAAATTTCAAGAACAAAAAATTAGGGTTTGTGGAAGATTTGAAGATTTGAAGGTGTTCTTGATAAAACTCAAAGAACACTTGAAGATACACATACATCTCCATCCCTTGAACGAAGAACCCAGATTTCCGGACAAAAACCCGAATTTTTGGATTTTACGAAATCTGCCCGGAATAAGTTTTCAAACGCGCGCATGTACACGAATAAACCGGATTTCGGATAATTCGTCACACGCAAGGCTAGACCAAAACTTGCACAGCACCACCTAAGCTGGACGACTACCACACCGGCGACCTCCCTCCACCTCGGCGACCTTCAGCAAGTTACCCCCTCCGAAATCTGAAAATGGCTAACACGCGAGCCGCCAAAGGACAGGCCTCCGCAGCTGTGGGAAGGTCCAAGGGAGGTGACCAGAACCAAGCCAAGGTGGAGACCTCACGCCAGGTGGTGGAGACCTCACAACCACCTCCCCAGAAGAGCACAGCAGCTCCGCGACCTCCGCGAGTTGCGATGACCCAAGAAGACTTGGCCCCCGCCCTGAGGGACCTGGTCAGCAACCCCGATGAGCTCCAACGCACCATTGCGACCTTACAAAGGTTGCAGCAGAGGCAGCAGGACGAGCTCGCCCTGGTACCCAGGCGAGCTACAGCTGCCAATGCCCGGGAGCAGACCAAGCCCACCCAGGGCACCCAGACCAGGGGGGATTACAGCGCCCTCCCCACCGAGCAGGAGGCGAACTCGACACAAGCCCGCCAGCGAAGGGAGAGGACCGGCAAGGCCAAAATGGTGGAGGAGGATCCCGCTCCTTACACCGGAAGGGAGTCGGCCTACACCGGGGCATCTGGCACCCACCAATCTCAAATGAGGGAAGTCCTCCAAGGCCGCCTGGGCCTGAGATACGGGGAAAACGAGCGGACGGCGGCTCCAGCTGCATCCCACGGGGACTCCGACCAGCAGCCACGCAGATCAGCCCACGAAAGGCTGAGGAGGCCCGCCACTGACCGGCTAGGCCCCCACGGCGGACGCCAATTCCAGCCCGCCACTGAGAGGTCACCCCAGAGTGAGGCACCTCGGGGACGTGCGTCCGCGAGATGCACGACCTTTGAGCAGCCTCTACCGGAGGTGACCCGAGATGACGAGTTGACCTCACTGAAAAAGGTCGTTGAAATGCTACAAGCACAAGTAGCAACCAAGTCTGGCGGACCTGACGCCACGACTCTCCCCACATCTCCATTGGCATCTGCCATCCTCCGCGCACCGGTGCAGAAGAAGATCCAGTTCCCGGTGATGTCCGCGTACGAGGGCGAATCTGACCCGAAAGTCCACCTGGCCAAGTACGCGGACTTCATGATTTCGGTTGGCGCCACCGACTCCACCTAGTGCCGGAACTTCCCGCTGACCCTAGGGGATCGAGCTCACCGCTGGTTCTCTTCACTCACCCCGGGGTCAATCTGCTCATTTGGCCAACTCTCACGGGAGTTCCTGGCCCACTTCTCTGGTTTCGGATCCTACCTTACCCAGAAGCACCGACTCGCCAACATCCATCAAGGTGAGAATGAGACCGACCAGCAGTACCTGGAAAGGTTCGACAAAATTCTGCTGGAAGGCGAGCCGGTAAGTGAGGACACCAAGGTCGTCACAGCGATGGCCGGACTCAGGAGGGGTACCGACCTCTGGAAGGAGATGCACCTCGCATGTCCCAACACTTACAGTGAATTCTGTCACAAGGCGGGGGTGTTCGTGGCTATGCAGGAGGCACTACTGAAAGAAGTTGGTGCCCACGAAGAAAGGAAGCCCTACGGGAAGAAGTCCGGGGGCACCTACAAAGCTCCCCGGAAGTTAAAAGCCTTTGGCGAAGGAGACGAGCTCAAAGAAAAGCTCAACCACGTCCTCACTGCCGTCAAAGGCAAGGCCATGCTGGAAGAGCCAAGGCGAATCCGTCAGGACCGCACGAAGCTTAACCCCAACAAATTATGTGCCTACCATCAGGCTATCGGCCACTTCACCAGCGAGTGCCGAGACCTCCTCAAGCAACTCTGGAAATTTTACGAGGATGGGAAGCTGGCCGAGTTCGTGAAGAAGGCCCCAGCTAAGAGGCCGAGGTTCGAGAGGAGGGCTACCTCCGATGACGAGGAGGAGGAAGCGGACCAACCTGGTCCCCACAACAGGTGGAAGGCACCTCCCCAACCTCAGCAAAACATGGAGCCCACCCGGGAACTCTTAGTTCTCGAGGAGCAGATAGGAGCTGCCAGGGGTCTCCAGGATGGGGGATCCTCCATATCCAGGAGAAAAAAGAAGGCCGAGATCTGGGCCATAAACCAAGTCCAGGAGGGCAGCTCCAGCCCCAGATCCGTCTCGCAGCTTACTGATGAGCTGACGTTTTCCTCGGCGGACCTGGAGGGGGTACTGATGCCCCACAACAACTCGTTGGTGATAACCGCCAACATCATGAACGTCCGAGTTCACAGGCTACTTGTGGACACCGGCGCATTCACCAACATTCTCTTCAAATCCACCTTAGATGCCTTAGGTGATTTTGAGTCATATCTGGAACCTAGCAATGCTAGGATAGTGGGGTTCGGAGAAGCTGTAACCGTCCACCTAGGTAGTGTCAGGTTGAGCGTCCAGCTTGTATCGGCTGAGGATCCCGAAAGGAGACTGACTAGGCTCATAGATTTCCTAGTTGTCGACCAGCAGTCCTCCTACAACGGGTTTTTTGGTCGCCCGTTTATTAATGAATTCAAAGTGGCGTGTTCGACCTACTACTACTGTTTAAAATTCCCAACTCCAAAAGGTGACGGAACTATAAAAGGTGACCAGAAAAAGGCCCGAGAGTGTTTACTCCAAATGAAAGATGGCCAGGTCAGAAAAGCGGTGACACGAGTCCAAGTCCTTGAGGAGGACGTACAGATTCCTGCAGACGAGCCAAACATCTTAGACGTCATCTCGGTCGAAACTGAGATGATGGAGGTAGGCGATTTTTCAGAAATCAACCAAGGCACTGGACCTGTGCAAGACACACAACCGACACCAATGGAGGACTTGGAAGAAACCCAAGTGTTGAGACCTGCGCAGGGGTCAGTACCTGCGCAGGAGCAGCAACCTGCTCCCATGGAGGTGGCTGATGAAGCCCAAGATGGGGGACCTGCGGGGGGTCAAGAACCAACACCAATGGACGTTGACCCAACTCCCCAAGTCACCGCACCATCCCAAGTTGACAAACCACCGGAGGTGCTCACAGCTGACGAGCCCGCCCAAGCTAAAAGCCAACCCGATGACCTCGAACCGCGCATAGGCCACGAGCCTGCGCAGATGTCACAAGAGGAGTGGGACGAGTTCATCAGCGACCCGAGGTGGAAAAGTCAAAAGAGAAAAGCCACCCCCATGGAAGAATTGACGGCACTCCCGGTGGACCCGGAAAGGGACTTAGAACTTTTCATCGGTTCTGAGTTACCTGAACCGTACCGGTCGAGGATGGAGCTGTTCTTAATGACCAACCTAGACGTGTTTGCCTGGTCCCACGAAGACATGACAGGGATCCCCGTTGGAACATGCTTGCCACAGACTTAACATAGATCCGACGAGGAGACCTGTACGCCAAAAGTGGAGGAAGTATGGACCAGACAAGTACGCAGCTCTAACTGTTGAGGTGGAGAAGTTGTTAGACAACAAGCTCATCAAGGAAGCTTTGTGTCCGCAGTGGGTTGCAAACCCCGTCCTGGTGAAGAAACACAATGGAACGTGGAAACTCTGCATTGACTTCACGGACCTGAACAAAGCATGCCCGAAGGACAACTTCCCACTGCCTCACATCGACTAGCTGGTGGATAGCACCGCAGGCCATGAGATGATGACATTCATGGATGCTTTTGCGGGCTATCACCAGATAGCTCTACACCCAGATGACAAGGAACACAAGGCGTTCTACACCAACAAGAATATGTATTGCTGGGAAAGGATGTCGTTCGGACTCATCAACGCCGGAGCCACCTACCAAAGATTGGTGAACAAAATGTTTGATCAACACATTGGCGAATCCATGAAGGTGTACGTAGATGACATAGCTGTCAAAAGTTTGAGAAAGGAGGACCACCTGGACCACCTAAAACAGACTTTCGACATACTGCGCCACTACAACATGAAGTTAAACCCCAAAAAGACCAGCTTCGGCGTACACTCCGGAAAGTTCCTGGGGCATCTAGTTAGCCAACGTGGAATTGAGGTCAACCCGACACAAGTCCAGTGCATAATCGAGATGGGTATACCCGACTCCGTCCAAAAAATTCAAAGACTGACTGGGTGCATGGCAGCCCTGAACAGATACATCTCTAGGTCCGGTGACCGAAATCATCCATTCTTCGAGGCGATTAAGGCAAACACACGGAGGTACAAAGAGGCGGCCAAAGCCAACAAGCTCTATCTCAAAAATCACTTCGTGTGGACAAGTGAATGCCAATGGGCCTTCGAAGACATCAAGACATACCTGGCAGATACACAGGTCTTGTCAAAACCAATACCTGGAGAAAAGCTGTATCTATACCTAGCTGCGTCGGAGGTGGCCATCAGCTCCGTCCTGGTCCGAGAAGAGGCGAAAACGCACCTACCAGTGTACTACGTGAGCCAAGTCCTACACGAAGCTGAGGTGCGATACACCCCAACAGAGAAGCTGGCTTATGCACTGGTGATGAGTGTAAGAAAATTGAGGCCCTACTTCTTTGACCACCCGGTAGAGGTGCTGACAACGTTCCCACTACGCCAAATACTACAGCGCCCAGACACCGCCGGACGCCTGCTAAAATGGTCACTGGAGATCAGCCAATACTGTATAACCTACGCACCCCGAACAACAATCAAGGGACAAGCGCTTGCCGACTTCATCGTCGAGCTAACTTTTCCACAAGATTCGATGAGGGGACATATAGCTCTGTGGCATCTCTACGTAGACGGATCATCAATCAGCGTAGCAGCAGGCGCCGGCGTGGTCCTGATCAACCCAGACAGACAAGTTTTCACCTCCGCAATCCGATTCGACTTTCGAGCAACCAACAATGAGGCGGAATATGAAGCACTAATAGCGGGACTTAGGCTATCATTAGCTGTGGGGGCAACAAATCTTCAAGTTTTCGGAGATTCCCAGCTAATAATATCCCAAGTCCTCGGGGAATACGAGGCAAAAGACCAGCAGATGATGACCTACCAGAAGATAGCCGCGCATCTAATCTCGATGTTTATGCAGGTTTACATCAATCAAATACCGAGGCTAGAAAACACGCAAGCAGATGCTCTAGCCCGGCTAGCTACTAACAACGGCAAAGCCAAATTCACGGAGGTTGTGATCACCACGCTGAAAAACCCCTCGACGTCCGATTACAAGATAAATCAAACCTCGAGTGGGGGGCAGGAGAATAGTGAAGATGGTGAAGATTGGCGCACTCCAATCCAAAAATATTTGGCAGACGGAACAACCCCCGTAGACACCTGGGAAGCTAGCCGGCTAGCAAAGCAAGCTGCCAGATATACGTTGCTGGATGGCCAACTCTACAAACGTGGATTCTCTCTACCCCTACTCAAATGCCTAACTAGGAAGCAGGGGTTCGAAGTATTAGAAGAAATTCACGAAGGGATTTGTGGGAGTCACGCTGGGGGGCAAGCATTGGCATAGAAGACGATCAGGCAGGGCTACTACTGGCCCACTCTTCGCAAAGATGCCATCAGCTTCGCTCGCAGGTGCCGAAAGTGCCAACTTTTCGAACCTAACATCCACTCCCTAGCCAACCAGCTGAAGTCGGTGTTCAGCCCAGGTCTTTCGCGAAATGGGGAATCGACTTGATCGGCCCATTTCCACCTGGTAGAGGCGGTGTAAAGTTTACTGTTGTAGCAGTAGACTACTACACTAAGTGGGTTGAGGCCGAAGCTCTCACAACTATAACCTAAGAAAGGATGATCGACTTCATTTGGAAAAACCTGATCTACAGATTTGGGCTCCCGCAATCGGTCATCACTGATAACGGAAGGCAGTTCGACGGACAGAAACTGAGGGACTTCTGCAGTTCATGGAACATCAAGAAGCACTACTCAACTCCATATCATCCTCAGTCGAACGGCCAGGTAGAGGCGGTGAACAAGATTCAGAAACACATATTGAAGCTCCGCCTCGAATAAAAGAAAGGGTGCTGGGCAGACGAACTCCCGGAGGTCCTATGGTCTTATAGAACTTCCTATAGGGCCAGCACCGGGGAGACCCCGTTTGCCCTAGCCTTCGGGACTGAAGTCGTATTCCCGGTTGAAGTCCAGAACAAGACTTGGAAGGTGGTGGGGTATGGTGAAGAAAAGAATGATGAAGCCCTGGCAGTAGAGAAGGATCTGATCGAGGAGACCAGAGCTTCGTCAGAAATGAAAAATGCCACCTACAAGCGTAGAGCGGAAAAATATTACAACTCTCAGGTCCGAGACCAAAAATTCAAGGTCGGAGACCTGGTGTTAAAAAAGAAATTGATGGTCCCACCAGGTGTATTCGGTTCAAACTGGGAAGGACCATTCCGGGTCACCGTAGCCTGGCCAAACTGTACCTATGATCTAGAAGACGCAGAAGGCAAAGCTTCGTCATATACCTGGAGCTCGGCACATCTAAAAAAGTTCTCCCAATAGACTAGAATCCTGTAATAGACTAGTCGAAGGTTTGCATCAGAAATGTCGATGGCAACCGATGTAAATTACGTTGCTATAAAAAGTCAGAAAATTTACAAAGTCAGAGAAATTCAGAAAAAATCCCAAGTGTTTGGACCTGTGCAGCCCTCCAACCAGGCGAGCTACACCAGGTCGCCCACTGCTCCAGAGAGCTCGCCAAACTCAGCTCGCCCACATGGTCAAAAATCCGCAATGCGCAAGGACCAAGGTCCCAAACGTTGTAATTAAATAGCTCGAAGGCAAAGGCCAAAGTACCCAAGGTCGCGAAGGTACCCTTCTTAAAGGGCTGCTAAGCACCTACTGCCACAAGTTAGAAAAATTCGCGAAAAAGATGAAAAAACGTCTAAGGCAAGGTTCATGAAACCCAATGGCCCAACGTGAATCAATCGAAGTGCAGTTCGCCGCCCTAAGTGGTCTAAGACGAACGATTCGCAGCCCTAAGTGGCATAAGATGAAGAATACGCACTCTCAAAATAGAGGTACAATTCGTAGTCGTAAGTGACGTAAAACGAACGATTCGCTTCTCAAAGTAGAATAAGACGAACAATTATGTACCAGGAAAATAAACAAGAACGAGCTATTTAGGAAATTATAACGTAAAAGCGCAAATACATAAATGAAAAGAGTTGGACAAAAATGCTCGACATGTATTCAAAAGATACTTAAGAGATTTTCAAGTCAAAAATATACTTGAAAAAATCCTAAGTATGAGTAGCTGAACTGGCCACAAAGACCGACCAGCTGGCCATCTTTGAACTGCAAAAAGCTCCTTCCGAGCGACCTGCACGTGCCCGGCGAGCTAAATCTACTTGGACTAAAAAGCAAAGGCTACAAAAATGGAGCTCCTTCTGGGCGAGCTCCGCAACCGAGCGACCTACCACAAGTTGATAAATAAAAAGCTAGTCTAAGAAAGCAAGAAAAAGCCTAAATATCTGGAGCAGCAGGAGGGGCATCAGCGGGCACCTCGTTGGAACCAGGGGCCACCGAGACGGATGGGAGAGCGAGCTCGGCCTCTGTAGTGATATTGCCAGTAAGCCCGGTGGTGTCGAACTCACTGAGGTTCAGCACAGCATCCCCGCAGGCTTCTTGGTGCTGTGCAACAGTAAGAGGAACCTGCTCCTCCTCGCTGGCGACCTCCTCCTCAACAATGCCCAGTCCGGCACCTCGACCGTTATGATAACTTGAAATCGTACGGGCACGAAGTCGAGAGGTATGCCGAGCTCTGGGAGATCACCGATGTCCAGTTCGGCGCCATCAGGAAAGGGAACCCGGTCCAGGCAGGCCTTGAAGTCGCCCACAACTGCCTCCACCTCATTATCCTTGTGAGCTCAAGCTCACCAAAGAGTCCGCAAAACCTCGACATAACATTGGACGCATCCTTTGTCAGAGGCCTCAGCCTTCACGGCCGCCAGATCCGGCGAGGAGGATGCGGCATGCCGCAGCTCGGCAATCTCGTTAGCCTTCGCCTCCAACTCGCCCCTTAGCCTCCCGCACTCAGCGCTGGAGATCTTCACCAAACCCCGCTGCAGTGCGAGGTCCTTCTTCATGATCCCATGGCTGCCGACCTCCTGGGCGAGCTGGGCGGCGAGCTCCTCTTCCTTAGCTTTTATCCTCGCCTCCGTCTCCTGCTCGAGCCTGGCGAGACGGTGTTGGATAGTCTCGAGCTGTTGAAGGGCACTTTGCTCGGCGGCCAACGATACCTCAGCCCTCTCCTCGGCGAGCTGCTCTTGCAACTTCGCCTTGTCAGCGGTGTCCGCCAGCGCCAACATCCTTCTATTCCTGTCGGAGTGACCTGCCTCCAACTCGGCGAGCTGCTCGAGAGCTTTCTGATTGGCGAGCACCAATCTACTCGCATGATGAGCCGAGAGGAGGAGGTTCTCTTTCAAATCCTGGCTATTGATGTTCGCCACCGATGGAGTCGTCCAATGCCTGGGCATCTCACTCGCAGCATTCCGAGCTACGCCCGGAGGGAGGTTCAGCATCGACGTGAGGGAGCGGGATCGCTCGAAGGCATGCAGGGCCTCGTAGCGGTTCGGGAAGGCAATTGGGACATAACTGCGAGACCAAAACAGATAGAAAATGTTAGAAAAATAGAAAATAATTAGCAACGTGAGTCGGTTGGGCGAACTACTTACTGAGCTCGGTCGGGGTCCCAACCAAGGATCGTGTCGTCATTGGTTTACACCCCGAAGGGAGACGGCGAGGGTGGCCAGCTCCGAATAGGCGTGGCCGCGAGCGGGGCAGCGGATTGAGTGGATCCCCCCTGCCCGGACCTCGCTGAGGTCCTCTCTACTCGGTCGGAGTCCTCGTTGACCAGGCCCGTGTACCTAGTCCTCTTGCGAGCTGGGGGATCCTCCTCGCCAGCTCGGGATCTGTCCCCCCTTTGGGACCCCTTCTTTCCTCGACCTCGCTCGGAGAGGGCGACAGCTCGCCCCCCACCTCGGCAGGTCCGAGCGACCTCTCAAGCCTTGGACTTCTCGGGAGCCTTGGCTTTCTCCCTTTGGGCTCCCGACCCCCCTGCCTCGCCCTTCTTGGAGGCGAGCTCTGCCTCCTTACTCGCCTCCAGCGCGAGCACAGACGGTGGGGCAAGTCTGTTGGGGCGAGATGGGCCCATCTCGAAGCGTTCCTTGATGATCTGATAGGCCTCGGGGACCAAGGTCGATCGGGATGACGATGAAGCTACCACCTGCACAAAAAACTACAAATGTCAGCATGATGGACGAGCTACACCCCCCCCCCATAGGCGAGCTTCAAGGAGTTAAACCTGGGAGCTCGGGACCTTGAATATCGAGGTGGTGCGGCAGTGTAAGGAGCCCGGCGAGCCGCAGGCAATGGTGCGCGCACAGGTGGGCGACCTGCCTATCCTTCTCGCTTCTCAAACAGCAGATTGTGTTCACCACATCGAACTGGGCCGATACCTTAGGCCTGCCTCTGCTGGATTTTTGACACTTCGAAACTGCAAAAAGAAAGAAAATTAGAATTAGTATATCTAATTCAACCCACACACACTGAAATAGGCGACCTACTGCTGGCTTCCCCGTATCCCTCCGGAGTGGGAATACGGTCACCTCGCCCGTGGTACGTGCTGGAGGCTCGCCAATCCCCGCCTATGAAGAAAAACTGCTTCTTCCAGTCACGGACTTTATTTGGCAAGTCCTCGAGAAATTTCTCCCCCGGGCGAGCTTTCAGATAATAATACCCCGCGCCATCTTGCGCTCGTTTGGTCACGGCGAAGAGCTCGCCCAGGTCCACCGAGGTCGTCGCATTTTCATAGCCCTCCAGCCCAAAAATAGACAGGGCGGCGAGAAGGTTACTCCACGCATTCGGAGTGAGCTGGGTGATGGCCAGGTTATTGTCAGCAAGATATTGGCCGATGATCGGGTGCAGTGGCAATGTAAGTCCGGCCCTTAGGACATCAACATTCAAGGCGGTCATCCCCTCAGGAGGCGCGTCGGCTCGCTCATCCTTCATTGGGGAGTACATGAAGATGTCGAGCGGGATGCGATATTCCCTGCGTATGATGGGCATGTCGCATTCATCAATAAGGCTCATCACCTCGCCAGCTTTGTACTCAGACGGGGCAACTTCCTCCAGGTCTGGGGGGACGGCGGGAGGTACCCGACTCGGGCAGGGGAAGCTCCCCGCGTACTCGGCGACATACTCGTTCCAATCGAATGGATGAACCACCTGGGTGGGAACCTGGTACTCAACCAGCTGGGGTTCGGGGAAACCGATATTGCTGAACCATTCGAGCGTAACTTCCTCCAGGTCACCACCCTCCTCGCCGACCTCGGCATTGCCCTCATCAACCTCCTCGGGTCCTTCGTTGCCACTGGCAACTCTTTCCTCTTGGGCGACCTCGCCGCCTTCCTCCCATACCTCGCGGTATACGGAACTGGAGGCTCCTTCCTCCGGATCGGTACGTAGCTCGCTAGGCAACTCGCTACGCAGCTCATCGGAGACCTGGCGAGCTGCAGAGGTCGCCTCTGAGCTGGAGCCGATTTCCACATATGAAACCCGAGGTGGCTCCTCCTCAATTATTGGCCATTTATCAGGGTTCCGGTCTGAAAGAGTCCTGCTCGAGGAATGTGTCGACATGGTCTCAAAGAAATCCAAAAGGTTCTCAGTCCAAAATCCAACAATCCCAAAGTCAAGGAAATCCAAAGGGGTTCTCGACACAGTCCGCGGTCCAAAGTTCAAATAATCCCGAAGAAACGAAAGAAAATCACGTAAAAAACAAAAGAAAAGGGAAGAAAGATCGAATCCTACCTTGAAGAGCCTTCGAAAATCCGTCGAGCACAAGAAAAATCGATCGCGGGGAAAGCTCTGAGAATTCGAAATGCAGAAAGTGAGGAAATGAATCCACTTCCCCCTATTTATAGACGTCGGGGCGAGGTGCGATATTCACGAAGTACAGAGGCCTGTTTGCAAGAAATTTGAAAGTTGACATGATGGTGGGCGGGAACCGAGGCCTCAAAAGGCGTGCATGACTCCTGGATTCCCGCACCACGTCGGCCAGAGGCAACCGCCTTGGCCGAGTTCGCCTGCTAGCCCAACAATCACACATAGGTAGTTCGTCGAGTTTTGAGTTTTTCAGCTCGCTTACACATTTGACGAGGTCATGGTGCATGCGAGCTGGGGGCAAATGTTGATCTGGCGAACTAACATCATTGACATGTGGATAATTAAACGGTTTGGCAGGTCGCCGGGACTCATCTGGATCCACGGAAGTGCGGAGCTTGCACGCATGGGGGCGGCATATCTGCATGGCTCGCCCAAAGGAGCTCGCTCCTATCCCCGTGAAGATTCTGGAGCTCACCCCAAGCTCGCCTCATGTCCCCTTGAAGACCTCGCCGAGGTCCATCATCGCACGACGCTGGTCAATCACGCAAGGCTTCCAAGTTCGCCCCATAGCTCGCCCAAACCAGTGAAATCCACCTTCGAGCTCGCCTAGGAGCTCGCTTGTCGGTCGATAGGACCCCGATGGCGCGCTCTTTTTCCCTCCATCCGGTTTATCCACAAGGATGGTTTACGGCGAGGTTTTTAATGAGGTCCATCTAATCTAAGGCATTGTAGTAGGACGAGGCATGATGTAGGGAGCAGTGTGAGGGATCAGGACGAAGGTTACGGACCTTCGCCCACACCGGAAGCCAAATAGGCTCATAAGGTGTCGTCTCACACTCACACACCTATAAATAAGACCTATCTTGCACTATTCACACAATTCTGATATATTTCCTACATTACACTTTCTCTCTCTCTACATTATCTCCTTCAAGAACATAAATCATAAGATTATTGTTTGATAGAATTAATCCGATACAAAGCCACATAACGAACAACGATTAACAAATTCTATCAACAAATTAGTTAAAAATTCACTATATAAAATTATGATGTTTTTGTTTGAAACTATATTTGGTCTTTTTTGTGGTGATTATAGTTACAATTTATAGTAAGGCAAAATAATGTACAATATAATTAAAAACTAAAAAAATCAAGTCGAAATTAATTAATAATTGAGAAATATTTTAAACAAAAGTTGTTCTCAAAAAAAAAAAATCCAAATCATCCATGGAGAAATGATAAAAATGATAAACACGTGAATGCGTGTGGAGAGTAGTCACTTGCGTTTGGAAGAGAGGTTTGAAATCGTGGAAGCTATATGCACGAGCAAACAACTATTTGACAAAGATTTTTATGAAAATTATTCATATAATATTTATTATAAAATTATTGTATCCAATTAAAAATATTAAAAATCAGAATTATTTATATTATATTTAAATTTTTATTGATTTTATTACCTAAATTTTTGCTCCTATAATTTTTTATATTTTTAATTAAATATTTAATATTTAAATATAATTTTAAATTTATCATAAACCATTCATATAAAATTTACTCCCCAGTCCCAACTCTTTGAGGAGGTTTCTCGTAAACACGATTAAACGGTTTGATTTGCTTAACATCTAATATTGTATGTACATAATAATAATTGTGAATATTAATAATAATTATTGATACATACATATAATAATAATAATAATTAACAAAATTGAATTCACCGATAACGTCGAATTCATACAAATTTTTTTCAACTCTTTACTTGCTTGCTCTGGTTGTCCCTATGACCCTATTCTAACCAACTCCTACATAAACTTAATTTGGTAATAGTGTCTATGCTTTATAGTATAAATCAAACGAATCAAATTGACAAGTAAAATATACTCCCTCAGTCCCATAATTATTTTCACACTTTTCTTTTTTGTCCGTCCCACAATTATTTTCACACTCTATAAATGGAAGCTATTACTTTAACTTTATCCTCACAATCCAACTAATCTCATTATTTTAATAATATAATTTTACACAACACTCTACTTTTCTTAAAAAGTGTGTCATCCCAAAGGTGAAAACACCTCTTGGGCAGAGGGAGTATTAGATATATTCGAAAAATACAAACAAAATATGAAGTAGTTACAAAGAGGGGCAAATTTTTATTTTTATTACAAAGAGAAACAAGTGTACAACTTTTATAATATATGCACATTCATTCGAATGTGCTTTTTAATGTGCATTTTTTATAATTTTTGCATACTTACCTCTTTTTGCAACTAATAGAAACGTGTGCCCCTCATTATTATTATTTTCAACAAAACACATGTACAAATATGTAGAAAATACGTATAAAGCACGTGCTGAACTATATAATTGTGTACTGAAAATGCCAATGGCTCCAATCAAATATGTAAAAATAAATATAGAAGGAATTTAATTATTCGTTTTAAAGAAGATCAAACATGGG
>JAPKLY010003786.1:0-17155 GCA_026898435.1 Prunella vulgaris
ACTTCAGGATGAATCAGCAGGCTTCGATCTTCAGCTTCAGAACAGACAATCTTCAGCAAGACTGACTGACTCCTTCAGGATGGTTTACACTTCAGACTTCAGTAAATTGGGTCGACTCCAATATTCTTCAGTCTTCAGCATGGTCCTCCTGTACTGAATTTCTAACCTAACTAACCTGAATTATTTTATCCTGAACAACTATACTTAGGCAAATTCATCAGGGGTTTTGGGATCTAATCAAAATACTCAGATTGTCCCAACAATTTCCCCCTTTTTGATGATGCCAAAACCCTTAAGCAGATTCCTATTCATCTATACAATCAACTGACTTAGTCAGTAAGAATAACTCAGTACCACCTGACAAACTAGGTACTTAGTCTATAAGATGAAAACAAGGAATGAGTTAGTACAGTTCTTGATAAGGATTCAGAAAAGTAAATTCAGGAGTCAACAAGAAGTTGTACTCAGGAAAAATAAATAACTTCATTGATTGATAAGAAAATACAAGTGTCCTGAAGCTATTACAAAATTCCTGAACAACTAGCTCCTGATCTAGTCTTCATCCTTATTCCAAGCAGTCAGTGGAATCTCGTACATCTCTAGTACCCAGTTCAGGACCTGCTTCATCCTATTCCGATCAGCAACGGCCCCCGTAGCTCATCCTACTCTGACGACTTCTTCAGAAATTGCTTTCCGGTCCAGTTGCTTGGAGTTCTTAAAGAGTGGAGGAGGGTACTTGATGAATTCCGGAGGAGCGATCTCTACACCTTCAGTGTCAGCATGTCTGATGATTTCAGCCCAGAGATCAGGATGCTCCTGTGCCATCCAGTGATGGAGTATGACGCCTTTTTCTTCAGTCAGATCGTCCCATAACCCCACCACGTAGAATAGGTAGGCCCACCTATTCCGGATCGAAATCCATACCTCCAACATCTCTATCGGAATAAAGTCTTCCATAAACTTTAGTGGAGGATAACTTTGATCTGAACTGACCACAATCTTCCTCTGAGTCTTCATCCGAGATCCAGAAGATACAGATTTCTTCTTCTGAACCTGCGAAGTCAGATACTCATTGGACTCCTTTAGGCGCTGGATCTGACTGAGGAGCGAAATCTCCTTCATCTTTGCTATCTTTTCAGCTTCAGTCATCACCATTTTCTTCTGAGTGGTCAGCTCATTTTGCATATGTTCCTCCATCTCCTTGTACAAAGGCTCCAGAGCGGGGTCCTCAGACGACCTCAATCTTTTCGGCTCTGAACCTTCAGCAGCTTCGATGGCAGCGACGGACCTTGTCCTCTTTCTTTCCGCCGCTATCAGTTCAGGGGGGAAGTTTTTCTTCTTTGCTTTACCAGTAATGGCAATCTGCTTCTTCCCTTCTTCCCCCTTTTTGGCATCATCGTCATTTATCCGTTTGACAACTTCATCCACTGACTCCGCCAATAGTGCAAACTGACCATCCATCTCAGTCTGCTTCCCCTGCAATTGCCCAATCTGCCTGGCCATCCCTCTCAGGCCAACACTTAGCTTGTCGACGGCTGAATTGTGCTCAGCTTTTAGCCGTCCTTCAAAGCTCATCATCCGATTGTTCAGGGCAGTGGCAATTGCATCCTTCTCCTGTTCAGACATCTCACTCAGCAGTTCCTCCTTCAGTTCAGCTTTCAGCTTGACCAACTTCTCATCAACCAGTTGATCAACTTTTTCAGACAGTTGTTGATCCAGAAAATTGGCAAGCTTAGTCTCCTACTGAGTCTGCACATTAGAAACCATCTGATTGCAGTTCTGAATGGCATCCTTGGTTTGCTCAGAAATAACAGTGAGGTCTACATTGATTCTAGTCCGAGCTTCCCCAAGGAGATCTATTGCAGCATGCATATCAGTGGCCATATCATTCAGGTCACAGTCCAGTCTGTTCAACTTCTTGTTCAGCAATTCAGAATTTGAACCAACCCTACTAGTTTTTCGCTCAACGAGGATGACCCTCCTGTGCAGATTGCCAAGAGCTCGTGAGGAATTCTGAAGATATATTGCTTCGGGTGTAGTCCATTTGCCTCTGACTCGGACCATGCCTGGCGGACCCTCTCCTGAAGCCTCCGCAATCCCGGGTCCCAGGATTGCTTCATCGGCCGGTGCACTGACTCCCTCAGTGCCACCTTGCTGATCATCATCAGCAACCACTACCACCTCCTGCTCAGCTTCCTTCACCTCTCCCTTCTCTTCTTCAGCTTTTTGAGGTTCAGGCTCAGGATAGGTTCGGCGGACTGTTTTGATAATATCCACCATCTTAATCAATTGATGTAGAGAGTTCACATCAAAATGATCAAAGAGGGCGGCTTCTAATTCTGCAATGCAGTCCCATCCTCTGGACTCTCCTAGCTGACTGAGCTCAGACCATGTAGCGTTTCTGATCATGGCAAAAGTGCGGAGTTGCACAACTGCCTCCTTCTGAGCTTCAGTGAGATCAGGAAATCTCCTTTCCATCATTTCAGCTGCCGCTCCCCTTGCTACTATCTCAAAATCTGAAAGAATATTCACATCGGGTGCAGGGAACGGCCATGGTGTTTCAGCCTGAACTGGTTCAGCAGCCTCCTGCTCAACTCCTCCTTCCTGAGTAGGTTCCACCTGATCCAAACTCTGATAAGTTTCAGCGATGTTAAGGATCAGTTGATCAGGATCAGGGGATGCAACATCCCGAACAGATGTAATGGGAGCAATTTCAAGAATGGCATGCGCCTGAGCTGGTTCCCTCTCCGGAGGTGCATGCTGAATAGCTTCTTCAGCCTCTTTCTCTTCCACAAGCTTTTTCTCTCGCTCTTCCACGAGCTTTTTCTCTCGCTCAGCTGACCCTGAATAGAGAAATTTCAGCTTTTGTTGCTTGGGTCCTGAGGGCTTAGATTTCTCCTCCGCTGGCTTTGCTGTATCAGACTCAAAAGACTTGCCTGCCTGAGCCTTGACTCTTTCAGTCATGCTCGCCTGGGCCTTCTCCTTCTGAGTCCGAGGCCTTCTCCTGGTGCTGGCATCATTGGAGTAAGCTCTGAATAGATTGATTTTCGCTGAAATCTCGAGTGATTGGGCCTGATCCACATCACCGAGATCCAGGGTCTCCAAGAGCATAGAAATCTTGGTGCCAAAGTGCATCTTGGCCTCGAATGTCGCCTGACCCTCTGGCGAGTACTTGATTTTGCTGGTCTCAGCCACCAGCATTTGGAGGAAGTAATCCTCCCAGTTAAAGTTGTGCATAGAGGCGTCCGAGATTGCCATCATCGTATAAAGCTTTGGTCTGGAGATCTGCTCCAATCCTCCGGCAATCCCCATCACTCCCTGACTTGTCAGGTCGAAGAAGTGGCGGTTTTCAGTCCTCAGGACTGATTTATTCAGGCCCGACTTCAGGACGACATCCCCATCACATAAGGACTGGAGAAAGTCCTTCTCATTACCATACCCATAATCCACTGGGCTTCGTCCTGAACTGGGAAGATTAAAAACCTCCTTAATCTTCCTCTGGATGTTGAGAGTGACCCATCTCCTGGTCATCTCCTCCTCTCCATCCTTCCCCTTTGTACAGGTGGTCAGGGGTATGCAAGTTTCCCACTCCTGGGACTCCTTGTTCTGCGCCATCTTTAGGTAGAATGCAGCAACAAGTCTCGGGTGGAGCCTCTGTGGTCTTGCTGTAATGAATTGCAGAAGACCTGCATTATTTAATAGTTCTTGTACAGGCAAAATATCGGGGTGGTTGGAGGAAAAGTCCCCATATGGTTCATAATGAATCTCATTCCTTAGATGGAAAAGATTTCCAAAGAAGGAATCTGCAGATGGAGAAGCCATTGAAGTAATATGAAGAAATGAATAAGGTCGGTTTGCAGAGAGGAATATGTAAGGAAAATATTAAGGTGCATAAAGATTTTAACAACACAATCTTCCCCTATTTATACAAAAATTCGGTTTTAATCGGGTGGCTTAGAAAATAATGACCTATGAGATTCAGTGGTCAAGATTGAACAGTGAAAAGCATTTGACTCTTCAGTTTTTCAAAAGTAATTGGTCAAACTTTATCGAAAACTGTTCCCGCCCACAGTGCATTAAATGCACATTAGAGCATGTCCGTATTTAATTCAAATAAATTGTATTAAATAATAACCGAATATTAAAACGAATGGCTGGGATCATTTGACAAATTAAATTGATTTGACAATACAGCAAACAGTATAAGGAAAATGCACGCAAGATCAGATGACTAGATAAAAATCAGAAAACATACCAGTCAGTCAGATTTGTATTCTGACTAATGCCACTTATTGCCCTATTAGGGTGACAAGACCTGAGTTCAGTGTCCTGAAACTTAGTCAGTCTATACTGATCATTTCTCTTATACTAAATGTTCCCCCTTCAACCATTCATATTCTCTCTGGGATTCCTTCATCCTGAGTCCATATGAGTTATTCCCCCTAACCTTGTGCATTCTTATCAGAGATTCAGACTGAATCACCTAAGCCTGGGTCAAGGAGTCCTAACTCTACTGATAACTCAACAAACCTAGTTTCAGGCAAAGCCTTAGTCAGGATGTCAGCTCTCTGTTTTTCAGTAGGGACTCTCTCCATCCTGATGTCCTTCTTCTCAACATGATCTCTGATAAAGTGATGCCTGATGTCTACATGCTTACACCTTGTGTGTAAGACTGGGTTTTGGGATATGGCAATGGCACTATTATTGTCACAATAAATTGGAACTTCAATTGCCTCTATTTGGTAGTCTCTCAGTTGTTGTTTCAGCCAAAGAATCTGAGAACAACAACTGCCTGCCGCCATATACTCAGCCTCAGTAGTAGACGTTGCAACACTGGTTTGCTTTTTAGAAAACCAAGAGATCAGTTTACTCCCTAGAAACTGACATGTGCCTGTAGTTGATTTCCTATCAAGTCTACAGCCTCCATAATCAGCATCTGAATAGCCAGTCAGTTCTAGGTTGTCATCAGAGGGATACCAAAGTCCTAGATTGACTGTACCTCTCAGGTATTTCAGTATCTTTTTGGAGATGACTCTTCTTTGGATCAGACTGATACCTTGCACAAACTCCAACTGCATAAGTGATGTCAGGTCGACTAGCAGTCAGATATAATAAAGATCCTATCAGTGCCCTATATTCAGTCTGATTTACTGAGACTCCTTCTTTGTCAGGATCCAGCTTCTCATTTGTGTTCATGGGAATGCGTGAGACTTTGCTGGACTGAACTCCAAATTTCTGAATCAAGTCCCTCGCATACTTGGACTGATTAATGAAAATTCCGGAGTCAGTTTGCCTGACTTGGAGACCCAGAAAGAAATTCATTTCTCCCATCATTGACATCTCAAATTTCCCAGTCATCAGCTTGGAGAATTTCTCACAAAGCTTCAGATTAGGAGATCCAAATATTATGTCATCCACATAAATCTGAACCAAGAGAATGTCTTCCCCTTCGGTGATCCGGAAGAGGGTCCTGTCCACTGTTCCTTTCACGAACCCGTAGTCTATCAGGAATTGGGATAATGTATCATACCAAGCTCTCGGAGCTTGCTTCAGGCCATAAAGAGCTTTCTTCAGGTGATATACCTTATTACCAACTTCGAATCCAGGAGATTGCTCAACATACACCTCTTCATTCAGTACACCATTCAGAAAAGCACTCTTTACGTCCATCTGATACACTTTGAATTTCCTGAATGTTGCATAAGCCAGAAACAACCTGATTGCTTCCAATCTTGCGACTGGAGCAAAGGTCTCATCATAGTCGATACCCTCGGCCTGAGAGTAACCCTTTGCTACTAGTCTGGCCTTATTTCTGACAACAACATTCTTTTCATCCCTCTTGTTCTTGAAGACCCACTTGGTGCCAATAACATGTAGACGCCTAGGTCTCTCAACTAACTCCCAAACCTGATTCCGCTCAAACTGATTGAGCTCATCCTGCATGGCTAGGATCCAGTTGGGATCAGCTAGAGCTTCTTCTATGCTTGTAGGTTCCTGATCACTCAGGAAGCAACAAAATATAGCGCTTTCACCAAAGGACAACCTCGTCCTGAACCCCTCATTGATATCCCCAATGATATCAGCCAATGAGTGATCATCTAGCCATCGCCTCCTGCTGACTGGAGCACTGGGTGCTACTGACGTTCCATTGCCTGATCCTGAAATATTAGTCTCGACAATAATAGGCAAAGAAGTGGAACGAGCAAGAACAGGGGATACTGAGTCATTTCCTGAGGGTTGACCAATATCAAAGAAATTGTTTCCCCCTACAGTGTTGGACTCAGTAACTGTCTCAGGTGCAGAAGCATCATCACCGACAGTACGTACCTCAGGTTGAGTATGTCCTTCCGTCTGAGACTCAACATTTTCCGAGGCAGGGGCTTGCTGAGGGTTGGCCTAAAGTCCATCCTGATCTTCATCATCATCATCCCATCCCTTGGGAGCACTGACAAGTTTGATCTTGAATTCAGGATTCTTCAGACTCAGTCTTGTTACCCTTTTGGTAATTCCCTCAGTGTCAGGACTTGGAACCTGTTTCCTATGCACTGATGCAGTCTCATCAAACACAACATGAGGTGTTTCCTCCACACAAAGGGTCCGACAGTTATACACCCTGAAAGCTTTACTGACTGAGGAGTATCCTAAGAAAATTCCCTCATCAGATTTGCTATCAAAGGCTTTCAGCTGGTCTTTCCCATTGTTCAGGATGAAACACTTACATCCAAAAATATGGAAATAAGAGATGCGAGGCGTTCTCTTGTTCCAAGTTTCATAGGGTGTCTGAGCATGTTGTTTGTTCAGCATAGATAGGTTCTGAGTGTAGCAAGCAGTGTTGATTGCTTCAGCCCAGTACTTCTTGGGCAGTCCTGATTCAGCCAACATGGTCCTGGCAGCTTCCTTCAGGGTTTGATTCCTTCTTTCAGCTACCCCATTCTGCTGAGGGGTTCTGGCTGCAGAAGTCTCATGAGCTATACCATGGTTAGTACAAAAGTCAGTTATAATAGAGTTTATAAACCCGGTTCCTCGATCTGATCGAATCCTAACTATGCTCTGACCCTGTTCAGTACTCAATTGCTTGAGTAACTCTGGAAGCTTGACCTGAGTCTCCTTTTTGTTCAGCAAGAAAATAACCCATGTGTACCTGGAATAATCATCAACAACAACAAGGGTATATTTCCTACCATTTATGCTGACGGGACTTACTGGACCAAAGAGATCCATGTGCAGGAGCTGAAGCACTCTGTCAGTGGAGAAGGCTTCCTTCACTTTGAATGAGACTTTGGTTTGCTTGCCTTCCTGACATGCTCCGCACACGTGGTCTTTGCTAAAAACTTCATTAGGCAGACCATCTACAAGAGAGAGTCTAGAGATTTTGTTAATAATCTTGAAGTTTAAGTGACTCAGACGTTTATGCCAAAGCCTACTGAGCTCAGAGGAGCTCTTAGCGACCAGACAGGTTTCAGGAGGGCTGCTCTTGAAGTCAGCAAAATATACATTACCCCTCCTGTTACCTGTAATCAGAACCTGTAGTGTAGATTTGTCCTTCACAAGACACATGTTAGATGTAAATTCTACACTATATCCTCTGTCACAGAACTGACTAACCGAGAGTAAGTTATGTCTCAGTCCCTCAACATATGATACATTCAGTACACGGACAGAGTCAATAACAAGGGTTCCGAATCCTCTGGTGAAACCCTTAGAGTTATCACCAAAGGTTACCTGCAGGCCTTCCTGAGCTACATAATCCTGAAGGAGATCACGAAATCCGGTCATGTGCCTGGAACATCCTGAGTCCAAGTACCAGTCCTTCATCATATCCTCCTTCCTCTTCTTGTAGCCCGCAGTGACCTGAAAAGAATCAGGACTCAGATACCCATCTCGTATTGGGTCCTACTGAGTCAATCATACCCTTGGGGATCCAGATTTGTTTAACAATTCTGATAGCATCAGAAGCGTAAACCTATTTCCCTGAAATATCAACATACACAGTTCTCTTCTTCCTTTGTGCCTGGGAAGTTGAGGGTGTATGGGCGTCAGCCTGAGATACAGGAGCCCTATATTGATTTCTGGGGGTGGGCCTCCTGTTCCTTCTTGGCCTGGGTGCATTGGGATGAGTTTGATCCCTAGAAGGAGCAGCTCGGGCCTGACCTTTTGGCACTTGAGGTCTAGCCTGAGTGTTTCTGGATTCAGGTCTACTTTACCTTTCAGAGGCCACCTGGTTTGTCCTTCTCCTTTGAGGATTAGGACGCTCCTGATGGGCTCTGTGCCCTGTCTGAGAAATCTGGACCTCAGTAGTCCTTGGCCTTGCCTGAGGCCTCCTCTGTCCTAAGTTTCTTCTGCTCTGAACATTTCTAGGCTGGGCCTGAGATGTGCTAGAAGCAGAATTTTTCCCAGATTGAAGATTCCTAGGCTGAGCCTTGGATTTCCCATGATCTGTCTTTCCTGACTCAGGATGAGGAGCCTTGGCCTTTCCCTTAGGTTTTGGCCTAGAATCCTCAGTCCTTTGCCTGATAGGTTCAGCAGGCATTTTCTCCTTTCCTTTGCCTTTATTCTGATAAGCAACACTTGAGCTCTTGTCATCAGTTAGGGCAGGGACAAACTTCTTCTGAGAGTTGCTCCCTGAAGTACCTCTCTTCTTCTTGCCCTTTGGGTCTTTTGAGGCATCATAGCCTAACCCAGCTTTAGCACCATTAGTCAGCTGAGAGAAACTTGTCAACTCATCAACCACTTGGGTATATGTGTATAAATTCTTCAGCTTAACTTCAAGATGCCCATTTGTTTCTTTCAGGGCCTCAATTTCAGTGGTGTATTGAAGCACCAACTCTTCATGAGCTTTCTCCTTTGAGATTAGCTCAAGATCCCAAGCAGTTTGCTCAGCACAAATGCGAGCTTGCTACTCAGTTTCGAACATCACTCTCAGAGCAATTCGCTCAATCATCAGTTGTTCCTGAGCAAGGAACAGATCCGTGTCACGAGTCTCAATCAGCGAGCTGATTACACCCTTTAGTCTCTCTACCTCCAGTGGAGCTTCATCATGCTTGTTTCGAGCATGAAGTAGCTCTTCCTGAAGATGTACTAATCTGAGGGCTTCTTCAGTATCTCTTACTCTGAGAGACTCAGTTAACCGATCGTTCTCCTCACTCAGATGTGTATTCACATCCACTGTGTGAGTATGAGTCTCCTGCAGCCTTGAGAAGTCAACCATCAATTGCTCTAGGGCGAGCTGAAGGTCGAGTTCTCCTGCTGAATCTGAGCTAAGCTCAGGTGCGTGATCAGGAGAAGAGGCAGAAGAACATACCTCGTCATCTGCCATCAGGCAGAGGTCATCATACTCTTCATCGGAGAAGAGTTCAGGGGACCGGCGTCCTGGGCCATCTGAATATGAGGAATCCTCAGCAAGCAACGCTCTCCGGTCTGATGCCCTGAGCTCTCTCTTGACTCTCCGATCCTCTCACTCACGCGCACTGAGCTCCGGACAATCATACTGATAATGTCCGGTCTTTTTTGCAGTGGTAGCACTGATCTATATCAGAAGCAAACTTCTTGTCAGTGTACCTTTTATCAGATGACTCCCTCCTGCTTCCTGATGATCGTTCAGGTTTGGAGCTGGATCTTCTGGGCACATCATCTCTCTTCTTCTCATCTCTTCGTCGCTCAGGCTCGTTGCGATCCCTTCTGGAATCTGAACCCCTCCTTTCTTCTCTTCGGGGGCTTGATCTCTTGGGGCTGGAGTACCTGCGATCACGGGTGTCAGTATAAAATTTCTTATACCTTCCGAATCGAGAGTTCAGTTTCTCGAAGCACCGCGCCATCAGGCTGTACTCCAAGGCTAGCTCATCTTTGTTCATGTCCTTCAGAGACTTGGAGCCAGATCCAGCCTCAGGCTCAGGAGTAGCTTTAAGAGCCACGCTCTTTTCCTTTTCAGGTGTCTTCTCCTCACTAACTTCCTCACTGACAACACCCATCTTCTTCCTCTTATCGAGGTCAAATTCCAGAGCCTTTAACTCTGAGAATAGATGAGAGTGAGTAATGTTTGTAAGATCCTGAGTGTTTTTCAACAAGATTACTCCTGTGTCCCATCTTTCAGGGAGACAATTTAGGATTTTAGAAGACACCTCCCTCTTGGGAAACTCCTTCCCAAGGGTTGCTAGCTCGTTCATCATCTTAATGAACCGAGCTTCCATCTGATCGATGGACTCTCCCTCTAGCATCCTGAAGGCCTCAAACTTCCTGATAGCAAGATCTCTCTTGTTCTCCTTGATCTTTTCTGATCCTTCACTCATTTCGCTCAAGGTATCCCAGATCTCCTTAGCTGTCCTCAGGTGCATGAGTCTGACCGAATTCTCGTAAGAAACGGTGTGGAGTATAATGTTTTTAGCAACATTATCCAGTCTAATTTGCTTAATCTGATCAGAATTAAGCGCGGACCTCTCCACCTCTTCATCTCCGGCGGCTGGAACAGGTACATTGCCAGCAACAGGCCAGGTCGTCTGAAGATTTCTCATAAATCTGATTGGGTCATGCTCAATCACCTGTAGCATCTGATCATGGATAGAGTAGAGATGTGCAAGTACCCTGAATTTCCAATAGTCATAGTTGTCAATAGAGAATTCAGGAAGATTGCCTTCGAGGCGTTTAGAACCGGATGCCATGGTATGCAGTTTTTCAGAAACAAGATCTATTCAGTAGACCACCAAAAGTTTCTCCTCAGAAACTGTTGGTAAACAAAGTCAGTGATCTTTTGAACCACTGCTCTGATACCACTTGTTGGTCCCGAAACGAGTATAATCAGTGTATGGGGGGGAATACACTGATGTCAGATTTTTCTGAAAGACTCAGAAAAATGCTCTAACACTCTCAGTCAGGATTTCCTGAAGTACTCAGTATGCTGAAGGTCCACAGGGGCAGCAGGGACAGTTCAGTAACGAGTCAGATAAGCTGAGTGTGAGTAAAGTGCTAGGAAGCTCAGTAGAGATAACAAACCTACTGACAGCTCGGAAGCTAGTCAGTTGGACCACTATCTCAGTGAGCCAGAGTGAGTGCGGAAAGAGAGCCCTTAGATTCTACTCGTTTTAGTTTCTGAAAACATTTTCTCTGAGTTTGCTTAGTAAACTGGTGGTTAAGGCTGAGTGCACATTGTTAAGATTCAAGATGATTGATTCAGTCCTGAATAGAAAAACGATGCAGAATGTTCAGTTTATTATGATGACAGTTATGATCCTGAAAAAAACAGTAAATCAGCACACAGGGGACTTTTTAACGTGGTTCGGAGATAACCAACTCCTACGTCCACGGCCTGATTTAACAGGAAGCTATCCTCAAAACCCTGAGGATAGGTACTTGGGTTTTACGTGCTAAGGGACACGAGTAGCCAACTTCCTCTCTTAGGAACTGACCCCTGGGCGTTTTACAAGTCCCAGTCCTTCTAACCAACCAATCTCACACCTTGAGTGGTTTGGTATTCTGGTTTCCAACTAAGATAGCTCTAGCAATACAAAACAATGCTAAATAATAGAGCTATCGATCTAAGCAAATACAGAGTGAATCCTACTACAACACTAGGGAAATTTAATTGCAGAGTGTTGTTTATAGTATGCTTTGAATGCTTGGATTCTTGAGAGTTTTCTCTTGGAAATTTCCCGTTAGCCTTGAATGGGTGCAAGGCACTCCATATTTATAGGCAAGATTCAAAATAGATCCGTTGGAGGAGATCAAATCAAATCTTCCTATTTTAGGTAGATTGCAGGCTAGAAATACTGTTTGACCTAACCGCCATGCTTATTCTGGCAAATTGTCACATCACCTGCAATTTTTGAGACGCATTAAATGCCGCATTAAATGTTGCGCAGACTCCGTGCATGCGTGTCGAAAGATCATTGGCTCTCCGCTATAACGGCTAGTTGACCTTCAGACATTTGTCCTTCCTCGTACATTCAATGCTCTGAGTCTCTTGTTAATAACTCAGTCTGAACGTGTGTTTTTAATGGAGTCTACTGACATTCTCTTTGTCTCTTGTCCCATAGCATAAATAACCTTTTGCTTTGGACTTACATGATTCAGGTGAAATGAACCACGGCCTGAGTCAGGTCCTATGTGCATTCAGCACAGCCTGATAGGTTATTCAGCCCAGTATGTGTAATCTTTTTGCTTTGGACTTACAGGATTCAGGTGAACTGAACCAAGGCCTAAGTCAGGTCTTAAGTGCATTCAGCACAGCCTGATAGGTGACACTTACTCTTCACTGACTAACTTCTGTCCTGAGTATGCTTAGTGTACTCAGTAGAAACATCAGCCAATGGTACTTCAGGATTGACTTCAGGATGAATCAGCAGGCTTCGATCTTCAGCTTCAGAACAGACAATCTTCAGCAAGACTGACTGACTCCTTCAGGATGGTTTACACTTCAGACTTCAGTAAATTGGGTCGACTCCAATATTCTTCAGTCTTCAGCATGGTCCTCCTGTACTGAATTTCTAACCTAACTAACCTGAATTATTTTATCCTGAACAACTATACTTAGGCAAATTCATCAGGGGTTTTGGGATCTAATCAAAATACTCAGATTGTCCCAACAATTTCCCCCTTTTTGATGATGCCAAAACCCTTAAGCAGATTCCTATTCATCTATACAATCAACTGACTTAGTCAGTAAGAATAACTCAGTACCACCTGACAAACTAGGTACTTAGTCTATAAGATGAAAACAAGGAATGAGTTAGTACAGTTCTTGATAAGGATTCAGAAAAGTAAATTCAGGAGTCAACAAGAAGTTGTACTCAGGAAAAATAAATAACTTCATTGATTGATAAGAAAATACAAGTGTCCTGAAGCTATTACAAAATTCCTGAACAACTAGCTCCTGATCTAGTCTTCATCCTTATTCCAAGCAGTCAGTGGAATCTCGTACATCTCTAGTACCCAGTTCAGGACCTGCTTCATCCTATTCCGATCAGCAACGGCCCCCGTAGCTCATCCTACTCTGACGACTTCTTCAGAAATTGCTTTCCGGTCCAGTTGCTTGGAGTTCTTAAAGAGTGGAGGAGGGTACTTGATGAATTCCGGAGGAGCGATCTCTACACCTTCAGTGTCAGCATGTCTGATGATTTCAGCCCAGAGATCAGGATGCTCCTGTGCCATCCAGTGATGGAGTATGACGCCTTTTTCTTCAGTCAGATCGTCCCATAACCCCACCACGTAGAATAGGTAGGCCCACCTATTCCGGATCGAAATCCATACCTCCAACATCTCTATCGGAATAAAGTCTTCCATAAACTTTAGTGGAGGATAACTTTGATCTGAACTGACCACAATCTTCCTCTGAGTCTTCATCCGAGATCCAGAAGATACAGATTTCTTCTTCTGAACCTGCGAAGTCAGATACTCATTGGACTCCTTTAGGCGCTGGATCTGACTGAGGAGCGAAATCTCCTTCATCTTTGCTATCTTTTCAGCTTCAGTCATCACCATTTTCTTCTGAGTGGTCAGCTCATTTTGCATATGTTCCTCCATCTCCTTGTACAAAGGCTCCAGAGCGGGGTCCTCAGACGACCTCAATCTTTTCGGCTCTGAACCTTCAGCAGCTTCGATGGCAGCGACGGACCTTGTCCTCTTTCTTTCCGCCGCTATCAGTTCAGGGGGGAAGTTTTTCTTCTTTGCTTTACCAGTAATGGCAATCTGCTTCTTCCCTTCTTCCCCCTTTTTGGCATCATCGTCATTTATCCGTTTGACAACTTCATCCACTGACTCCGCCAATAGTGCAAACTGACCATCCATCTCAGTCTGCTTCCCCTGCAATTGCCCAATCTGCCTGGCCATCCCTCTCAGGCCAACACTTAGCTTGTCGACGGCTGAATTGTGCTCAGCTTTTAGCCGTCCTTCAAAGCTCATCATCCGATTGTTCAGGGCAGTGGCAATTGCATCCTTCTCCTGTTCAGACATCTCACTCAGCAGTTCCTCCTTCAGTTCAGCTTTCAGCTTGACCAACTTCTCATCAACCAGTTGATCAACTTTTTCAGACAGTTGTTGATCCAGAAAATTGGCAAGCTTAGTCTCCTACTGAGTCTGCACATTAGAAACCATCTGATTGCAGTTCTGAATGGCATCCTTGGTTTGCTCAGAAATAACAGTGAGGTCTACATTGATTCTAGTCCGAGCTTCCCCAAGGAGATCTATTGCAGCATGCATATCAGTGGCCATATCATTCAGGTCACAGTCCAGTCTGTTCAACTTCTTGTTCAGCAATTCAGAATTTGAACCAACCCTACTAGTTTTTCGCTCAACGAGGATGACCCTCCTGTGCAGATTGCCAAGAGCTCGTGAGGAATTCTGAAGATATATTGCTTCGGGTGTAGTCCATTTGCCTCTGACTCGGACCATGCCTGGCGGACCCTCTCCTGAAGCCTCCGCAATCCCGGGTCCCAGGATTGCTTCATCGGCCGGTGCACTGACTCCCTCAGTGCCACCTTGCTGATCATCATCAGCAACCACTACCACCTCCTGCTCAGCTTCCTTCACCTCTCCCTTCTCTTCTTCAGCTTTTTGAGGTTCAGGCTCAGGATAGGTTCGGCGGACTGTTTTGATAATATCCACCATCTTAATCAATTGATGTAGAGAGTTCACATCAAAATGATCAAAGAGGGCGGCTTCTAATTCTGCAATGCAGTCCCATCCTCTGGACTCTCCTAGCTGACTGAGCTCAGACCATGTAGCGTTTCTGATCATGGCAAAAGTGCGGAGTTGCACAACTGCCTCCTTCTGAGCTTCAGTGAGATCAGGAAATCTCCTTTCCATCATTTCAGCTGCCGCTCCCCTTGCTACTATCTCAAAATCTGAAAGAATATTCACATCGGGTGCAGGGAACGGCCATGGTGTTTCAGCCTGAACTGGTTCAGCAGCCTCCTGCTCAACTCCTCCTTCCTGAGTAGGTTCCACCTGATCCAAACTCTGATAAGTTTCAGCGATGTTAAGGATCAGTTGATCAGGATCAGGGGATGCAACATCCCGAACAGATGTAATGGGAGCAATTTCAAGAATGGCATGCGCCTGAGCTGGTTCCCTCTCCGGAGGTGCATGCTGAATAGCTTCTTCAGCCTCTTTCTCTTCCACAAGCTTTTTCTCTCGCTCTTCCACGAGCTTTTTCTCTCGCTCAGCTGACCCTGAATAGAGAAATTTCAGCTTTTGTTGCTTGGGTCCTGAGGGCTTAGATTTCTCCTCCGCTGGCTTTGCTGTATCAGACTCAAAAGACTTGCCTGCCTGAGCCTTGACTCTTTCAGTCATGCTCGCCTGGGCCTTCTCCTTCTGAGTCCGAGGCCTTCTCCTGGTGCTGGCATCATTGGAGTAAGCTCTGAATAGATTGATTTTCGCTGAAATCTCGAGTGATTGGGCCTGATCCACATCACCGAGATCCAGGGTCTCCAAGAGCATAGAAATCTTGGTGCCAAAGTGCATCTTGGCCTCGAATGTCGCCTGACCCTCTGGCGAGTACTTGATTTTGCTGGTCTCAGCCACCAGCATTTGGAGGAAGTAATCCTCCCAGTTAAAGTTGTGCATAGAGGCGTCCGAGATTGCCATCATCGTATAAAGCTTTGGTCTGGAGATCTGCTCCAATCCTCCGGCAATCCCCATCACTCCCTGACTTGTCAGGTCGAAGAAGTGGCGGTTTTCAGTCCTCAGGACTGATTTATTCAGGCCCGACTTCAGGACGACATCCCCATCACATAAGGACTGGAGAAAGTCCTTCTCATTACCATACCCATAATCCACTGGGCTTCGTCCTGAACTGGGAAGATTAAAAACCTCCTTAATCTTCCTCTGGATGTTGAGAGTGACCCATCTCCTGGTCATCTCCTCCTCTCCATCCTTCCCCTTTGTACAGGTGGTCAGGGGTATGCAAGTTTCCCACTCCTGGGACTCCTTGTTCTGCGCCATCTTTAGGTAGAATGCAGCAACAAGTCTCGGGTGGAGCCTCTGTGGTCTTGCTGTAATGAATTGCAGAAGACCTGCATTATTTAATAGTTCTTGTACAGGCAAAATATCGGGGTGGTTGGAGGAAAAGTCCCCATATGGTTCATAATGAATCTCATTCCTTAGATGGAAAAGATTTCCAAAGAAGGAATCTGCAGATGGAGAAGCCATTGAAGTAATATGAAGAAATGAATAAGGTCGGTTTGCAGAGAGGAATATGTAAGGAAAATATTAAGGTGCATAAAGATTTTAACAACACAATCTTCCCCTATTTATACAAAAATTCGGTTTTAATCGGGTGGCTTAGAAAATAATGACCTATGAGATTCAGTGGTCAAGATTGAACAGTGAAAAGCATTTGACTCTTCAGTTTTTCAAAAGTAATTGGTCAAACTTTATCGAAAACTGTTCCCGCCCACAGTGCATTAAATGCACATTAGAGCATGTCCGTATTTAATTCAAATAAATTGTATTAAATAATAACCGAATATTAAAACGAATGGCTGGGATCATTTGACAAATTAAATTGATTTGACAATACAGCAAACAGTATAAGGAAAATGCACGCAAGATCAGATGACTAGATAAAAATCAGAAAACATACCAGTCAGTCAGATTTGTATTCTGACTAATGCCACTTATTGCCCTATTAGGGTGACAAGACCTGAGTTCAGTGTCCTGAAACTTAGTCAGTCTATACTGATCATTTCTCTTATACTAAATGTTCCCCCTTCAACCATTCATATTCTCTCTGGGATTCCTTCATCCTGAGTCCATATGAGTTATTCCCCCTAACCTTGTGCATTCTTATCAGAGATTCAGACTGAATCACCTAAGCCTGGGTCAAGGAGTCCTAACTCTACTGATAACTCAACAAACCTAGTTTCAGGCAAAGCCTTAGTCAGGATGTCAGCTCTCTGTTTTTCAGTAGGGACTCTCTCCATCCTGATGTCCTTCTTCTCAACATGATCTCTGATAAAGTGATGCCTGATGTCTACATGCTTACACCTTGTGTGTAAGACTGGGTTTTGGGATATGGCAATGGCACTATTATTGTCACAATAAATTGGAACTTCAATTGCCTCTATTTGGTAGTCTCTCAGTTGTTGTTTCAGCCAAAGAATCTGAGAACAACAACTGCCTGCCGCCATATACTCAGCCTCAGTAGTAGACGTTGCAACACTGGTTT
>JAPKLY010003787.1:0-17152 GCA_026898435.1 Prunella vulgaris
CTGCATCTCTTCTTTGTACAAATTATTGATCGTGATTTTTAATAGCATCAATGATTTGAAGAAATAAACTTCGAAACATGCAAAATTGCCGACGAAACATTGATTTGTTGTATGTTGGATTTTCAACAAAGTAATAATCAAATAGATTACGATCTGCAGTTTCGTGATCACGATGTATAACTCTATGACCCACAATTGAGCCTCCACTAGTAGACTCAATATTTGAATTTGTTAGTCACTCACTAAAAAAATTGGATATGACTATCTCATAGAAATTTTGATTTTGCTTATGAAAATTGGTAATGATGCGTTCATACTCTTTAATATCTTCATCAGAAGAAGAAGATATAGAACTAGCGAAATTGGAATTCATAGTATGAAGATAGTGAGGGAAGTTGGAAAATAAGAGTAAGGAGAGTGAGTTAAGAAATTAAACAAATGGTGCTCATTTTATAACCATATATTTTATTCTAAATCCATGTGCATTCAATTATAACCGTTGATAACGAATTTGATCTTTTAATCTCCACCGTAGATTTAGTTTTAAAAGTAGTGAGTGTGTAAAAAAACACAATCCATGTGCATTCAATTATGACAGTTGATAACAAATTTGATCTTTTAAACTCCACCGTAGATAGTTTTAAAAGTAGTGAGTGTGTTAAAAAGCACAATCTATGTGTATTCAATTATGCCCGTTGATAGAAAATTTTATCTTTTAATCTCCATCGTAGATTTAATCTTAAAAGTAGTGAGTGTAAAAAAACATAATCCATGTGCATTTAATTATGACTGTTGATAACGAATTTAATCTTTTAATTTCCACAGTAGATATAGTCTTAAAAGTGATGAGTGACTAAAAAAGTACAATTCATGTACATTCAATTATGAACATAGATAACGAATTTGATCTTTTAATTTCCACCGTAGATTTAATCTTAAAAGTAGTGAGGGTGTAAAAAAGCATAATCCATGTGCATTCAATTATGACAGTTGATAACGAATTCGATATTTTAATCTCTATCGTAGATATAGTCTTAAAAGTAGTGAGTGTAAAAAAGGCACAATCCATGTGCATTCAATTATCACTGTTGATAACGAATTTGATCTTTTAATCTCCATCGTATATTTAATCTTAAAAGTAGTCAGTGTGTAAAAAACACAATCCATGTGCATTCAATTATAACTGTTGATAACGAATTTGATCTTTTAATATCCACCGTAGATTTACTCTTAAAAGTGTGAGTGTATAAAAAAACACAATTCATTTCTATAAATACTCCTTGGAGTAACTATCTCATTTCAATTTCGTATCTCATTTTAATTTAGTGTCTTATTTTTCATTTGTTTCTTAACAAATTTTCAATGTCAACTGTCGAACTTCTTCTTATTCTTTGGAGGAAGATATTCAAGTTTGTAGTATATATGTTGAAATCTTTAAAGATCTAATTATAGGAAAAATCAAACGGGAAATATTTTTGGTCACGTATAGAAGCCGACCATAATTCCACTCGTTTAGAGACCATTCTTGTAGTTCGGAATGCTAAGTCATTGAGGGATCGTTTTAATGTTATTAAAGTTGCAGTTAGGTCATTGAATTGATCCATTGCGCAAGTTGAACGGGAGAATTCGAGTGGTGCTTCAAACGAAGAAATTGTAAGTTTATATTCTTGTTTTCTTTATAAGTAATATCTTTAAAGTCTTAACTTTTTTTTTTATATATATAAACCATGCAGATTTTTATAGCAAATCTCTTGTTGATGACTGATCCAAAGTATGATAAAGGATTTAAGTTTGATCATGTGTTTCCTAAAGTGAGAGATATCGTGGATGTGGGGAATAATAGCCAACGAAGCAAAAAAAAAAAAAACAGAATTCTTCATCATAATCAAATTCATCAATGCCAAATTCTCATGTTTTCTCTTTTCCGGGAATATCTCAATTCAATATCAACTTAAGTGACGATGCTGATGGTGGATTATCATCCCAGATGCGATCAGAGGCAGTGAAAGAAGCTAAATTGAAAAGAAGAAGATTCATATCGTGCTATATAAGTTGTGGAAGAAACAAATAAACGGATGGACGATATAATGATTGAATTAAACCTCCAACAACAGAGAGCCATAGATGAATTTGCAAGAATTCAAGAACAAGTGTATGAATTTAAAATTATGGAAAAACATTTGGCGACCATTGCTGATCCGGTTAGATGTGAATGATTTCTAATTGAGCAATTAAACATCATGCAAAATAATTCCAGTCAAACTTTTCAGTAATAAATTATGTAATTTTTAAAAAATACACTTGAATTGTACGGTGCAACTAGTGCATAAGAGACTTACTTATAGAATAAACAGAAAGCAAATCACAAATAAAAATTGGAGAAAAGTTTTCTGAAAAAAAAAAGGGAAAACAATTGCAGAAAATAGAGCACATTAATTAATATGAAAAGTAGTACAAAATATTGAGATCCCAAAAAAATATCAGAAAAATAATATAAAATATGAGCAACACTTGTGTAGAAATTTCTACTTTAGAAATATTCATTTTTTAAAATTCACGGGTCTAAACCGGGTTGGGTCGGATTTGAACATTTTTTTTAAAATTCGCGCAACTTGTAATTCCAGATTTTTTTGCTCCCAAGTATGTTACAATTTGGGCAAATGCGTGTTACAATTAGGCAAATTTTGTGTTACTAATTCTTAAAAAAATAATTTTTTGTACTTTTCAAGTAACTATAAAGAAAGTATGTATTTTTGCAAGAATAAATATGCGTTACTTATTTATTTTTTATTCTCTTTGTTGATTTATATTAATAATATGTTATTCATGTACTAATATATCATTTAATACCTTATATATGTTATATAAAATATAATATATATTTTTCTAAGGATAAATAAATGTTTGTATATACAGTAACACACATTTGATCTTGCAATAACACGCATTTACTCTAATTGCAACTTTGATCTTGCAATAACACACATTTACTCTAATTGTAACTTTGATCTTGCAATAACACACATTTATTCTAATTGTAACACACATTTGCAGTAACACAAATTTATTCCAATTGTAACATATTTTTGTAGTAATACACTTTTACTCTAATTGTAACACATATTTGCCCCTCAATTTATTATTATATGAGTATATATGTGTTACTATAGGAAAAAATGTATTTTTATTAAGAACAAATATGTGTTACAAGTACAATGTAACATATACATGTGTTACATTGCATGAAAAATATTTACTTCTACAAAAATAAACGAATATGTGTAGAAAACAACATTTAGTCTAATTGTAACACACATTTTTTCTTAAAGTAACATGCATTTGCCCAAATTGTAACATACCTGGGAGCGAAAAACTAAAATTATAAGTTGAGCGAATTTTTGAAAAAAAAACTCAAATCCGACCCGGTTTAGACCCGCAAATTTTTTGAAAATGAATATTTCTACGGTAGAAATTTGTATATAAGTTTTTGTCTTAAAATATTCATCTAAGAATGTCAGTAAAATTATAAAACTCTCCATACACTATTAACAAAGCAGTAACCATAAAGGGCAAGTTAGAATTTCATGTTAATTTCACATCTAAAGAAAAAGTTTAAAATAAAATAAAAATTTATAATCAAGATTTCAAGAAATACAGAGGCAGATCACGCTATCGTCGCCTAATCAACCAAAGAAAAAGAGGAAATCCAAATAAAAAGAAAGGGGGTTGTTTAATATAGTTAACTGCTAAATTCCACAAAACCTTTAAGAATCAGGGTTTTACCAAACATTTATCATCTTAAGGCTCATTTGGTTCGTAAGATAAAATTATCTATCATGTTTTCGACGGATAGATAGTTTTGTCTTACTAACCAAATGAGCTCTTAAATGCAATGAAAATAAAATAATATAAATTTAAAAAACATATGCTTGCCGCTGCCGATAACTTTGTGAACGGGTTTTCCCTGCCAAAGAGGCAGAAGACCATATCCTTCATCGACGTCGTTTTCTCACTCTCGTCGTCGAATGAGGATGAAGAATCATGGGAGTGGATTTTTCTCAGCTATCTTTTTAATTAATGACTGGGCCTTCTTCTCATCTTCCTTGGGATGATCTGCCATGAAAGATGTGAGAGGAATTTTAGCTGAAGATTCTGACAGATATTGTGTGCAGGTGTGTAGAGCAGGTGAAAGGAAACGAATCTTGAGAGTGAGAAGTCGAAATGAGAATCTGGCTTGGGGCTTATAATTAAAAGGACAAGAGAAAGAGCGTGGATGGGAGATTGAATCGTGAGAGGGGCCGGGAGAGGCGAGAGAAAAGAGAACTTATTCAGATTGAAAATTAAAAAACAAGACTTCCCGAACCGCTCTATAAGAAGTTCTTATAGAGCGATTAAAAACCGCTTATAACACTCTTTTAGATAATAATTTTAACCGCTTTATTAAAAGGGGCTTATAGCTCAACTGCTCTAACCTTGTTATGCTTTGGAGTTTGGAGAGACCTTACAGCTCAACCGCTCTCTTTATTAATTATTTTGTGTAATAATCAATCTTCAAAAGGGACTTTGGAGATCGGTATTAAAATGCCCTTTGTTGTGATCAGAATTATACTATTTTGAGTCTTTGAACAAAGATCTATCGGAAGCTACGCTTATTCCCAAATGGGTCAGATTCATCTAACGTAATAGTATATGTCCTTATTATGCTTATTTGTAACAAACTCATTTTAGTAAGCAAAAAGGTCTTTTCGTTCTTTGAAGGTTGATTGAGGGTCTCTCCCTCTTTTGTAAAGGATTGGATTCAAGCAATAATACACACACAGACTTGAGGCTCTGATTGGAACACTCAAAGCCATATTCAAGAGAGAGACTTTCAAGTTCTTCCACCACCGTTGTTGTTCTATTATTTATTATTCGTACAATAATGTCTGTTATCCATTCGGGATACCCCTATAGCCACATGAATCCATTCATGAAGCCTGATAAATTGATAACAACAAATGACGCTAGAAGAAACGTACATTTGTCCCTAATTTTTCAAAAATCTATATATACATTTAACACCAGAACCCAGTTCATACATTGATACTATACTATAGATTTTCTTCTGCTATTTTTCCAAAAAACTCTTTAATACATTAAACTCATACACAAACAATCACCATCATCAACAAAAGACCCATACAAGTTACATCCACTTCTGTACAATTTATCATCATGTATATAAAACAATGGATTCAAAAGGATAGTTGTACAGCAGCCAAAGAAAAATAAACGAACTGGGAAAAGCACAGTTGTTGGCCGTCGATTCACACCAACACAACCACTGAACTTGCTGTCGAAAACTGTTGAAAACCGCCAGCTCTATTTGTCGAAGATCGTCACACACTTGGAATTAATTTCGCCACTAGAACTCGCTGGAAAGTTTGAAGTCATTTTTGCCGAGAATAAAGCTACCATCAAGAAAATTGAACTCATTCTCACCGGGAATAAAGCTATCGCTGGAATAAGGCTAGTTCCTACTTTTCTATTCTGTTTTTAATGCATTTATGCAATTGCTTTTATGTGTGTAAGCAATTTTATCAGTATTTATGTAAGTTTTAATTTTGGCGACTATGCAATATGTTTTACCTGTTTATGCAATCTTTTTCGTGTCTATGCAATTCTTATTTAGATATTTATGCAAAAAAAATTTACTATGCAATTTTTTTATTAATATGTAAAATTGAAAAATTAACTCAAAAAATTATGGTCAGAACTCAGAAATGATTAAATTTCAAATTTTAAAACACTAGTAAATATATTTCAAATTTTAAAATAAAATTAATTAATAAAAAATGAAAAAAAATTTAAAAAAAGAGTTTGAACCTCCTCTATTCAAATTTTGAAATAAAAAAATTACAAAAAATCAAAATAAAAAAAGAAGAAATTGAATAAAAAAAAGTTAAGAAAACTGTTGTACATGTAAAATAAAAAAAATAAGAAAATTACAAAATTTTTTTTTTGAAAAAGCTATCAAATTGCACTACAAAAAGGCTGCATAAGCCGTCAATTGGCAGGTTTGCAGGAAAAAAGGTAAGTGAACGCTACAAATTGTATAAATATGAATGTTGGGTAATTTTGTGTGTTGTTTTGAAAATAGAGTATTATAAATGAATATGAAATCAACCCTTATAATATTATGCTTTCTCCGTAATACTATATATTTTTTATTTTGTCATTTTTTTTCGTTCCATTACATGTTTTACATTTACTTTTTAAAAAAAATCACTATTCATTTTTTATTATTTTCATTACTTTTTACACTATTCTCATTATTTTTTCACTCTTCTCATCACATCATTTGTATTTTTTTAATTTTTGTCTTAATCTGTGTGCCAAAAAGTAACAGAAAACATATACTGGAACGAAATGAGTATTATAATGAAATAATTTCAAATTGGTACATTTTAAAGCACTATTTTTAAATTGGCACAAAAAAATTTCGTAATAGAACATATATTAGTTGAATAATAGAGTTTTATTTGCATATTGTACCAATTTTATAATAATGCCCCTATATTAATTTATGAGAAAATAATATAATAAAAGTATTTACTATCACTCAATTATTATCTCACTCAATAACAATAATAATATATAATTTATTATCACACCATTCAATAAATTTTTTTATCGGTAAATGTTAGTTGTTAGCAGTTAGAAGTTAGTACATCAAGTCCTCAAACACTCCAAAAATTATCTTCAAGCCAACATTATATCTCATTAATTCGTCCCCCATAGGGAACCAAATTTGGATCACTCACTCAAGTGAGCTAACGCATCTGGTTACATCATTTAATACTTACTCTGCTAACTAACAATAGTAAAATAATACAACATCAATTTTAACTTGACATAATTTTACATCCATTCTCACATCCACATCTCTAACGAAAAACATACTAAATCCATCTTAACTCTTTCTTCCAACTTTTATTATATCCTCACAAAAAATAATAAAAGAGGAAAAATGATGTGGGACGGGAGGGGGGGAGTATTTACTATTCACTAAATTATCCCCTAGGCCCCATCCACATTTTTTTTATATTCCAAAACAAACAAAGCCTAAAAATATTAATTTTCTCAACTCTTATCAAAGAAGCTCCAGTAGTTGTCATATGTGGATAACTCAAGTAGTTAGAGCTCCACTATCTAAGTCCTCGAGGTCTTGGCTTCGAGATACGAAGAGAGAAAAATTATTCCCTCTTGTGGTGGTCTCTCTTGTGGTTGGGTGATAGTTCCCCTCTTGTGGTGGTTGTAATTCGACTCTATATTGAGACGAAATGATATATCATATATACGATGATAAAAATAATTATTGTAATTAAATATATTAAGAAACTATTGTAATACATTATTAAAAAAAAAAAAAAACTCTTGTAGTTATGGATTGCACTCTCCCATGATGTCTAGATCACGCTTGAAAGAGCCTTCAACCATTAACCATCCAAGGCCCGTGAGTTTGATTCAAATATGAACTTCAATTAATTAAAAAATAGAAATTGATTTCTTGCTGAGTTCAATTCCATTTAAAAAGTTTGTGTACAGATATTAATTTTATGCGATGATATATGAATTTTTTCAAAAATATGATAATCCACTTTCAGGTTTGCAACGCTCCTAAATATTGCGCATTTCTTGAATTTATGTATAGAATTTTTTATAGGGCGAATTCTAGTTAACGAATTCTCGAATCCACTAGGCGAATCTAGTTGTTAAGTACTAAATACATTATTTCAATTTAATTTATGTAATTTATATTGATTATGTGATACTTAGTGTCTGTTTTAGAACTCTAAAAACAACTTCTAAATAGTTTTTTTTTAATTTTTTCTCACAACTTTTGGGAAAAAAAAAGCTATTTTAAAAGTTGTTTGTAGAGTTTTAAAACAAATACTTATTATAGATTGAATTCACTATTGTAATTTATGTATTTAACAAATGAATTTTGAATGGACTTTTTTTTTTTACATAATTATATTATATCGTTAAATATGCTTCAATTTTGGGGGACAAAAAATATGAACGGCATATATTTGATTTATAAAATCTTAAAAAGTTATATATATATATAAATTTAAATGTTATCTATAATAAAATATAAATATATAGACGTACTTAATGAATCACATTCTAATTTTTTTTAAATTACTATTTTCGAACTCATATCGTCTCGCACTCGCATCCTGAACCTATGCAACGTAGATTATATACATATTTTAAGGAACATTTACAAATTAATTCAAAAAATTGATTATTTTTAGGGGTAGTAACATAGAAGGGCACTCCTAAGACCATAACTACAGATAAGGGCCATTTGCTTTAAAGATTTTAGCCGAAGGCAGAGAGAAAATTGGGCTTCTTTTTACTATTTGTCTGAAAAGCATTATTTTTTTTATGACACAAGTACAATTAGGAATAGTATTACTTTATAGGTGTTACAGTTACCTATCTAAACCTCTAAACCTATAGTAAAGCAAACAGGAACGGATTCAAATTTTGAAATTTGATATACATCACAGTAATCAAACAAGCTAACCCAGTTTAAGAAGTATTGTTTTCGGAAACAGTCGACGACAGTATCCATCTTCAGGCGACGAACAAATTTTATCAAGAAATTGCTATCCGAGAAATCCATCTTACTTGAAGATTTACTTGAGGGTAAGATATTAAACTGTCTTTGTTGTACGACAATCAAATGAGAAACCTCTGTATTCTTGTTCAATTTTTTGATATTGTGTATTTCATAAAATATCCCGGTCTTAAATTATGGGGGTTAGAGAAATTTTAGTATGTATCCACACACTACAAGAAATTTGAGAAATGGCGACGAAAATTTTTGTCATAAAAATATCAATTTTCGTCATAAAAAGTATTTGATGACAAATATTTTTTGTCACAAAAAACGTCATTGTAAGTGCGTGGTATTATGTAAAAATGACGTTATTTTAATTCGTCACTAAAAAATATCATTTGGTGACGATAAAAGTCAATGTCACTATATCATTTTATTTATAGTGACATATAAATTGTCATATTTGGCATCAAAACTTTGTCACATAATATAATATTTCATCATTAAAAAATCAATTTTTTATGACGATGTTATTTATTGTCATTAAAAATGAACTTTTTAGTGACAATTATCCTTATAATACTAACCTTGTAAAATTAAAGTGACATTATTTTTGTCACAAATTAAATGAATTATTTTGTCATAATTATATAATTCGTCACAAGAAAACAACTATTTCATTATAAAATGTTGATCGTTGTTTTATGTGTTTATATAATGACAATAAAATTTGTCACTAAAGATTAATATATAGTGACAAAATATTCACCGTCACTAATGATGTAGAAATTATGACAAATTATTTTTGTCACTATAAGACATTGTTTAGTGATGAAGGGAATAATCGTCACTGAAAGTGTGCGTATAGTGATAATGCAATTTCGTCATATTTTAAATTTTTTGTCATGAGAGAATTACACTAGAGTGACTAAAATTTGATCGTCATTATATTTGTAGATATAATGACGATACAATTTATCACTAAAACGTAGACTTTAGTGACAAAACGTTCATTGTCATTAAAATATATAAAAATAATAATATTTTTTGCCATAATAAAATATTATATAGTGATGGGAATGATAATCGTCACAAAAAATTTATATATAGTAATGATATATAATGTCATTATTAGTTAACATATGATGATAAGATATTATTTTATCATAAAATGTATTAACAAACTATTCGTCATACATTGATTACTTATATAAAATATTAATTTATATATTTAATTTGAATTTTATATTAAATATTAATTGACAATAATAATATATAATTTATAAGTCATTACATTGCCATGATAAACTAATTTTAATTACTAAAGATATGAAAAAAATTGCAACAAAACATCAAATATTAAATATAAATTTGCATTATCAGAAATGTTATAAAAATTTCATTACTCATATGATACTATATGAAAGAAAAATGAAAAAGAAAAATATCTCAAACACAAGAACAATGAAAAAGGTTCAACATCTTACCCACAAACTCTATGCAAAATGTAACATTATCTAATAGTCCAATCTTGCAAGAATAGATTATAAGGAATGAAAGTTATGCCAACATATAAGCTTAAAAACAGCCACGCAGTGTCATGATTAAATCCACAGTCCAATGTGCTCCTGTAAAAAAAATTTAAAAGAAAAGTATTATTACTTATCCCCAATAAAATTAAAATAATATGTCTCCTAATATTTTAAATTAATATTTCCACCTCCCATTTCTCCTTGCAACCCAACAAACACTTTCTATATCATGCGAAAACACTTATTCGGTCATCCGAAAATACTGTCAATTTCTCTACCCTTAAATAAAAAATCCAAAAATCATCTTCAGAAAAATTTATTATTCAATATCATTTGACAAAAATATTCTTCTATTTGTTTAAATCTAATATATTCACAATTCGTTTGAATCCATACCTCGTTTGAATTTGACTAGAAAAAAGTGAAATCTTCTCCAATTCAAAGTCCTCGCCTTTCTTCAGACTAATAATCCCTAAAATATGATTATAACACCGTGAGAGACAATAATAAAAAATACTACAGAATTATTAAAGAAGATAATAAAATAAAAACTACCCAACACTCTGTTGATCCAAAAATTGAAAAAAAAATAAAGGTGTAGATCCACACAATTTAAGAGAGAACTGACCAATGGAAGTGAGAACGGCATTCGCGTGGGTGGGATTTGGATCAAAGAAGAGCAATGGTAGTGCACGTTGGACGGAAAAGATCGACGTTGTGCAGGATTTTAATGGGCATTCAAAGAAGGAGTAACGATGGCGCAGGCTGTGATGAAGTGAGTCATTGTTTAGTTAAGAAGAAAGAAACTTATCAGATGTGTGTTAAGAAGGAAATAACCATATATTAGTATATCTTTGACTAATATATTACATTTCAAATCAATTTGTTTAGATTTTCTTTAATTACCTTTTGAAATACAAATTAAAAAATTCTGAGGACCGCCAACTCAATTTGTTTTTGCCCCCAAAAATCCATTAGTTAATAATTAGTATGTGAAATTTTTTAATATGAAATTCGTGTGATAGCTAGTGGGAACTAATTTTAAAGGAATTAATTATAAATTATTCTTTGGGTATTATAAATTGTTCTTGTGGTATTATAAGATGTTCTTTTGGTATTATAAATTGTTCTTTGAGTATTACTCTTTTATTATTTATTTATTTATTAATTGTTAATTTATAAATTATTATTTAGATACTATAAATTATACTTTGAGTATTATATATTGTTCTTGAGTATTATAAATTGTTCTTTAGGTATTATAAATTATACTTTGGGTTTGTTCATTTATAAATTATTCTTTAGATATTATAAATTATTCTTTGCATATTATATATTATTTTTTGAGTATTATATGGTATTATAAATTATTATTTGGATTTATTTATTTATATATTAATTATTTATAAATTATTCTTTGGGTATTATAAATTATTTTTTGGGTGATATTTAGACTTGTTCTTGGGGCATTGGTGAGATGTTCTTGGGGTATTACTCAATTATTCTTTGAATATTACAAATTATTCTTTTGGTATTACTTATTTATTAATTATTCTTTTGGGTATTATAAATTGTTCTTTAGGTATTACAAGTTGTTCTTTGGGTATTACTAACTTGTTGTTAGGGTATTAGTGAGTTCTTGAAACATTAATTATTTATTTAGATATTGTATATTATTCTTTGGATATAATTAATAAGTTATTCTTTAATTACTTATAACATCACGAATCCTTACATGAGAGTGTGGTATAGAATCCAGATGGAAAGATTTGGTGTGTGATTATCAATTTCAATCGATCTTTTGAAAGTGTGGTATATAATCATTTCAATTGATCTTTTGAAATTGCAGCTTGATGATTGGGTGTTATGTCGAATATACAACAAGAAAGGAACCATTAAAAAGCATTACAACGTAAATTTAGTGATTTGGTGTGTGATAATCAATTTGATTAATGATTTACTGATTCTATTTACAAGTATTGATGTTGGGATCCTAATAGTATCACTCTTTTGTGAGGATGGTATTAGGAACTACTCAGTCTGGTATTACATACTATTAGGTTATTTCCTAGTACCATCCTCACAAAAGAGTAATACTATTAGGTTATTTCCGTAATTTTTAGTTTTAAATTACTACTAAAAATAAAAAGCTTTGCAAGATATTATCTATTTTAGTTTTAAATTACTAGATTAGATATAAAGAACAAAATTAGTTCAAAGATATGCACTTGTTGTACGAAACGATTACTCGTTGTGTTACATGTTAGTTGAAATTGTATTTGTGATACTTATAGTAGTCATATCCACTTGTAGTACTCACTCATCCCCAAGTTTACCAAAACTCCATGTTATGATAAATTTAGTGATTTGGTGTGTGATTATCAATTTGATTAATGATTTAGTGATTCTATTTACAAGTATTGATGTTGAGATCCTAATAGTATCACTCTTTTGTGTGGATAGTATTAGGAACTACTCAGTCTAGTATTACATACTATTAGATTATTTCCTAGTACCGTTCTCAAAAAAGAGTAACACAATTAGGTTATTTCCTTAATTTTTAGTTTTAAATTACTACTAAAAATAAAAACTTTGCAAGATATTATATATTTTGGTTGCAATGTGCTTTCTTCATTATTTTAAATATTTTATAGAACATTAAACTAAAGTTGATTTTTATTCGACTAGTTATGTTTTCTTAATTATTATAATATTTTTGGAACTTTGAATTGAAGTTGAATTATTTTTCTAAGTGTTTAGTTTCCATTGATGCCGAACAATTGTAAAATTCGTGTAAGTATGTTAGAAAATTTCTGACAATTGGAAGCTTCAGCGTTTTCATGTTAAAATTAAAATTAAAATTGATGTGCATAAGATGCACTTGGCTGCACTCAAGACACAATTAAAAAATAAAAAATAGATAAAATCGTGAATTTATTTTTACAAAATGAAGAGAATCTTCTTATTTAAATGTAATTTTAACTTGACATAAACTTTAATATCTTATCATATATATGAATATATATATGGATCAAAAAAAATATGCATATATATATATATATATATATATAATAATAATAATAATAATAATAACAATCCTTATGTGCTCTAAATGTATTGTATAACTCAAGTACATTATTGAAAAATTATTATATTATCAATGGAAAGTTAATTTTGTTATTACTGAAGTGGCACACATATTACAATTTAACTAAAGATAATTAGTGAATTTTGTTACAATAAATATGATTTTTTTTAAAATACATTAAGCTACATGGTGCAACTGATGCATACGTATTGATTATCTTTTTTTTTTATATATATAAATATTAGTTATCTATATATTTCTCCATATTTAATAATTTTAATTTAACAAAAAAAAAATCTTAATAGAATACATAAACAAACAACAAAGTCAATTGTGCTTGCTCCACGCAACAAATATATCCATAACAGTATGTTCCTCAACAACAATCAAGGTCCTTTCTATTGAACTAAACAAGCTTTTAGGTACTCAGTTAAATGTCACATTCTAAAGCTTAACATCTTAGCTTTTCGTCAATTAATCAATAGTGTAAACCACAAGTACAACAGCTATACATATATTCAACAAGAGAACAACTTCACCAAAGACCTATTACAGGAGCATTTTGTAACCGAAAAATACAAACATGAATAATATAATGTAGCACGCAGTTAAGTGATCAGATTATAGAAAGGATACACATGTCAAGCAGCACCCATTTCTTGTACTCGTCCCAATGCAACCACAACAAGCAATGAAAAGAACAATTGCATCAAGGCCAGTGAAGAGATATATAAATCTGCAATGGGTGCAGGTGATTAACAAATATCAACTAAGACATGGATAAATGTAACTGCATATTTCTTGCTTGAAAGAGCCATAATTTTTTAAGAAGCCCAAATTGACAAATTGGCACCCTTTCGAAATTAACAAAAATGAAAATGCTCAAGTAGAGACACTCGAATTCAGATAATTAGGAGAGTTGGTTGATATGGATATTTTGCAGTTAATAAGATAATTCAAATCACTTTCAGAGAGTAATATATCTGATTTGCTCACACAGTATAGCAAGCCATGTATTAAATTGCACAGACAAACACTTTGAAATCATAAATATCACAAAGCCAGGATGCCTTTTCAGTCCTCCAGTCCAAACAAGAACTTGCATGGACAAAATTGAATAAAAGTTCACTACAACCAATACTTAAGAAAATAGGAGACCATTTGATTACTTAAATCATTCACCAGTGCAAACTCTCTTAGTAACATCTCCCACATAATCAATAATATTAAATAAACTAAAATGGTCATCTAAATCTTCTTTTCCCATGCCAAGCAACCTTAAATCTTTGAATAGCTACTGCATGCTCGGGAACATGACCTTCTGCTACTTTATCAACAAAAAAGAAACCAATGTTATGGAGGATCACTACCATGATAAAACCACGTAATGTATCCTGGATCTATCCCATTCTCCAATATATGACGTGTAACCGTCCTCTGCTCTTTAAAGCTTAAGTTCAAACAATTTGTACAAGGGCATCGAACATCAAACTCTAAACTTATATTAGTTCTGACAAATTGCATAAAACTATTTACTCCATCTACGTAACTTTTAGACCACTTAGTATCACACCTCCAACTCTTGTCCATTTTGAACTACACCTATTGTACAAAATATTCAAATTAAAAATAAGTATTTTGGAAAATAATAAAAGATAATTTAATAGTAAGAGAGAATATAAAATGAAAAAACTCGCAAAATACCACACTTTAATATAAGAGAAAATATGCCATGAGCAAAAATAAATTGCATCCTATGATTTGTAATCCGATAAAATAACGCTACATGACAATATATATGCACAAATATTACTAAAATGCCTAAAAAACTTCACCAAAACTATGGACGGGATTAATTACTACTAAAATATCTAAACATGACAAAACAATACATATAAACTTCACCAAGATTATGAACTATTAAAAAAAAAATTTCCTAATTTTATTTTGATTCAACCATTAAATTTTCTAATATATTTAATTTCATTCACTCCCAAATTTTAAAATACTTGTAACAACCTCCAAAAATATTGAATGAATGAGAAACAACACAAAAGAGGAGCACAATGTTAGAACCAAAATATTGATGATCTTACAGCTACTACAAAGGAAGATAACGTGATGGTTATTGTAAATTTAGTCAAGCAATGCAAATGTAAAACCAAGAAAGGAATGCTATATATATTTCAAAAGCAGCTCTTCCATTTGCAAACTGTTATTCTGTTTTATCTCAAGCAATTTATCGAACAGTTGGTGAGGAATCATTAATTTGAATACATTAGAAATTATCAGTGTCCATGTTCACCAATCATTAATTGTCGAACACCACAATCCGAAAATCTATTCAAATAAGATGAATTTAGCGAGATTATACAGCCTAGGATAGAAGAGCAATACATTGGTTGAATGTTTATGCAGCCTACGAGATTTATTTAGTAAGAGAAGTATAAATAAGGTGCAATCTCCATATAATTCAAGAAACAGACCATGTGATATCCATCTATGTTCAATAATCTTTACAGCCATCAACAATATTTTATCACACTAATTAAAACACAAAAATGCGGACCACAAACAATAGCATATGTTTTAGAATCTTCACTCATAAACCTCACCTTACTTAGAATAGCTGTTCGACCAGAGAGAGATGTGGAGCGGGACTTGACTGGAGCCCAGATGATGGTCACGGCGGCGTTTTTGGACAAGAGCAGTAGCGTTGCTCGTTCTCGGAGAGGCAGAGAGATGGGAGCTGTGGCGTTGTCGTCGTCGAGGAGGCAGAGGGATGGAAGCAGAGGCAAGGGTATGTTTCCTTTTGTATAAGTTGTAATTAGGGATTTAATGTGTACAATTTATATTCTATTTAGATAATAAATAGAATTGTCATTACATTTAACTTATTGGAATTTATGACCAGGTGGTAAACGCATTTCTTGCCTTTCAAAAGGCTTAGGTTCTATACTCATGGAGTAATTTTTTTTTATAATTAAGATTTGTAATTTTATTTATAATTATATTTTAATTAATTAATAAATAAAATTTTCATTACAATTAACTCAAAGGTTACATGCAGCCTCAAAGGCCTAAATTCGGTTATCCTGGAGGAAATTTTTTTATTATATTTTTTATTTTTATTAAAAATAACTATTAAGTTTGCATTTTATTATTGGTAAAGAAAAAATATTAACTTTGTAACCAATTGTATTGTTAGATTTGTGTGTACTTGACACATTTTTATGTCAAATGTCTTGAGTTTTGTTGTATTTATTTTATTATATATTGTGACATTTTATTTAACTTCGTCATTACATGTGCACAATAGTGATGAATTGATATTTTATACTTAAATCATTAACATTCAAAATTTATTTAAATGATAAAATTTAAATTCATCACGTTTATGTAAGAAATAATGACGAAATTCAATAATCGCCGAAAATCTCTATAAAATTTATGATATCCTTTTGTTAAAAGTAACAAATAATAACTAATCGTCACTATATATTAATATATTGATGACGAAAGAATGTGTCACTTATTATTCTAAGTAATTAATGACAACAAATAAAATCGTCATGAAAATATTTATTATACTACAAATATAATTGTCACGAGTTACAATGAATTCATCACCAAATAATATTATGACGAAATAAATGTGTCACTATATATTTTGAACAAATATTGACAAAATATTGCATCGTCATAAAAATATTATATTACACGACGAATATAATCATCATTAATTACAATGAATATCATCACGAATAATATTGTGACGAAATAAATGTGTCACCATATATTTTGAATATATAGTGACAAAATATAGCATCGTCATGAAAATATTAGTTTTAATGACGCTAAATATTGTCACTAGTAATTATGAATATCGTCACAAAAGTTTATTGCGACGATCTTTTT
>JAPKLY010003789.1:0-17144 GCA_026898435.1 Prunella vulgaris
TTTATAAATTAATATTATTTTAATTATACATATTTATATAATATATAAAAATATTATAAATATATATATATAATTAAATAGGCTGTCCTGTTAGGCTTGAAAGGCTTTTAGAAAAGCTCAGGCCTGGCCTATTTAACTAAATAGGCTTTTAAAAAGGCCTGAGCCTGGTTTATTTATTAAATAGGCCGGGCCGAGCCAGGCTTTTAGTAGGCCAGGCCGTAGGCCCCTGTCGGGTAGCCTGGCCTATTCCCACCCCTAGTTCCCTCGCCTGATCCTGAAATGTTAGTCTCGACAATAATAGGCAAAGAAGAAGAACGAGCAAGAACAGGGGACACTGAGTCATTCCCTGAGGGTTGACCAATGTCAGGGACATTGTTTCCCCCTATAGAATTGGACTCAGTAACTATCTCAGGTGCAGAAGCATCATCACCGACAGTCCTTTCCTCAGGTTGAGTCTATGCCTCCATCCGAGACTCAACATTCTTCGAGGCTGGGGCTTGCTGAGGGTTGGCCTGAGGTCCATCCTGATCGTCATCATCATCCCATCCCTTGGGAGCATTCATGAATTTGACCTTAAATTCAGGATTCTTCCGGCTCAGTCTTGTCACCCTCTTGGTAACCCCCTCAATGTCAGGACTTGGAACCTATTTTCTACGCACTGATGCAGTCTCATCAAACATAACTTGAAGTGTTTCCTCCACAGAAAGGGTCCGACAGTTATACACCCTGAAAGCTTTGCTGACTGAGGAGTATCCTAAGAACACTCCCTCATCAGACTTGCTATCAAAGGCTTTAAGCTGGTCTTTCCCATTGTTCAGGATGAAACACTTACACCCAAAGATATAGAAATAGGAGATGCGAGGCTTCCTTTTATTCCACGTTTCATAAGGTGTCTGAGTATGTTGTTTGTTCAGCATAGATCGGTTCTGAGTGTAGCAAGCAATGTTGATTGCTTCAGCCCAGTACTTCTTGGGTAGTCTTGACTCAGCCAACATGGTCCGGGCAGCTTCCTTCAGGGTCCAGTTCCTTCTCTCAGCAACTCCATTCTGCTGTGGAGTCCTAGCTGCAGAAGTCTCATGAACAATACCAAGGTCAGTACAAAAATCAGTTATAATAGAGTTTATAAACTCCGTTCCCCGATTTGATCTGATCTTGACGATGCTCTGACCTTGTTCAGTACTCAATTTCTTGAGTAATTTTAGAAGCTTGACCTGAGTCTCTTTCTTGTTTAGCAAGAAAATAACCCATGTATACCTGGAATAATCATTAACAACAACAACAAGGGTATATTTCCTACCATTCATGCTGACAGGAGTAATCGGACCAAAGAGATCCATGTTCAGGAGCTGAAACACTCTGTCAGTTGAGAAGACATCTTTCTCCATGAATGAGGCTTTGGTTTGCTTGCCTTTCTGACATGCTCCGCACACGTGGTCTTTGCTAAAGGCTTCATTAGTTAGACCCTCTACAAGAGAAAGTCGACAGATTTTGTTAATAATCTTGAAGTTAAGATGACTCAGGCGCTTATGCCAAAGCCAACTGAGTTTGGAGGAACTCTTAGCGACCAAACAAGTTTCAGGAGAGCTGCTCTTAAAGTCAGCAAAATATACATCGCCTCTCCTGGTACCTGTAATAATTACCTGCAGTGTAGATTTGTCATTCACAAGATATATATTCGAGGTAAATTCTACACAATATCCACGGTCACAAAACTAATTGACCGAAAGCAGGTTATGCCTAAGACCCTCAACATAGGATACATTAAGCACTTTAACAGAACCAACAACAAGAGTACCAAACCCTTTGGTGAAACCCTTAGAGTTATCACCAAAGGTAACCTGCGGGCCATCCTGAGCTACGTAGTCCTGAAGGAGATCACGAAATCCGGTCATGTGCCTGGAACATCCTGAGTCCAAGTACCAGTCCTTCTTTAGATCCTCCTTCATCTTATTGTAGCCCGCAACGACCTGAAAAGAATCAGGCCTCAGGTACCCATCTCGTATTGGGTCCTACAGTGTCAGCCATACCCTTCGGGATCTAGATTTGTTTAACAATTCTGATGGCATCAGAAGTGTAAACCCGTCTCCCTGAAATATCAACATACACTGTCCTCTTCTTCCTAGGTGCCTGGGAAGTTGAGGGTGTATGGGTGTCAGCCTGAGGCTCAAGAGCCCTGGATTTGTTCTTGGGGGCTGGTCTCCTGTTCATCCTTGGCCTGAGTGCATTAGGCTAAGGTCTATCCTGAGAAGGAGCAGTCTGAGCCTGACCTCTAGGCACTTGAGGTCTGGTCTGAGCGTTATTGGAGTCAGGTCTCTATCGTCCTTAAGGAGCCACCTGGTCAGTCCTTCTCCTTTGTTGATTAGGACGTTCCTTTTGGGCCCTGTGCCCTGCCTGAGGCCTATGGACCTTAGTATCCCTTGGCTTTGCCTGAGGCCTCCTCTGGCGTGAAGTCCTTCCAACCTGAGCATTCTGAGGCTTAGCCTGAGAAGTGCTAGGGGCAGAATTCTTTCCAGCCTGAGGGTTCCTAGGCTGAGCCTTGGGGTTCCCTTGGTCCATCTTCTTCGGCTCTTGGTGAGGAACTTTGGCTTTTCCCTTTAGTTTTGGCGTTGGTTCCTCAGCCTTTTGCCTGACAGGTTCAGCAGGCACTTTCTCCTTCCCTTTGCCTTTATCCTGATGAACAACACTTGGGCTCTTGTCACCAGTTTGGGTAGGGACAAACACTTTCTGAGACTTGCTCCCTGAAGCAGCTCTCTTTTTCTTGCCCTTAGGGTCTTTTTTGAGGCATCATAGCCTAACCCTGCTTTAGCACAATCGGTATGCTGAGAGATCATTGTTAACTCGTCAATCACTTGGGTCAATTTATGTAACTTCTCTAGCTTTTCCTTAAGATGCCCATTGTGCTTTTTTAAGGCCTCAATCTCAGTGGTGTACTGAAGCACCAGCTTCTGATTAGCAGCCTCTCTTGAGGTCTGTTCAAGGCACCAAGCAATTTGCTCAGCACTAAGGCGAGCTTGCCACTCATCCTCGAACATCCCCCCTGAGAGCTATTCGCTCAATCTTCTGTTATTCCTGAGCAAGAAACTGATCAGTATCACGAGTCTCGATCAGTGAGCTGATTACAGCATTCAGTCTTTCAACCACCATTGGAGTCTCATCATGCCTATTCCGGGCATGAAGCAACTCTTCCTAGAGGTTTACTAACCTCAGTGCTTCCTCAGTGTCCCTCATTCTGAGAGACTCAGTGAGTGGATCATTTTCTCTGCTCAGTTGTGCATTCACATCCACTGTGTGAATATGAGTCTCATGCAGCCTCAAAAAATCAACCATCAATTGCTCTAAGGCGAGCTCAAGGTTGAGATCTCTTGCTGAATCTGAGCTAAGCTCAGGTGCGTGACCAGGAGAAGAGGCTGAAGAACATACCTCATCATCTGCCATTAGGAAAATGTCATCATACTCCTCATCGGAGAAGAGTTGAAGGGATCGCCGTCCTGAGCCATCTGAATCTAAGAAATCCTCAGCAATCATTGCTCTCCGATTTGATGCCCTGAGATCTCTTTTGGCTCTCCGATCTTCTCTCTCTTGAGCACTGAGCTCCGAACAATCATACTAATAATGTCCGGTCTTCTTGCAATGGTAGCACTAATCTACATCACTAACACCTGGTTAATCAGTGTACCTATTTTCTACTGACTCCCTCCTGCTCCCTGATGATCGTTCAGGCTTGGAGCTGGATCTTTTGGGCTCAGCATTATCTCTCCTTCTGGAGCTTTTCTCATCTCTCCGGCGCTCAGGCTCATCTCTTTCTCTCCTGGATTCAGAACCCCTCCCCTCTTCCCTCTGGGGGCTCGATCTCCTGGGGCTGGAATACCTGCGGTCACAAGTATCAGTATAAAACTTCTTATACCTGCCGAAACCAGAGTTCAGCTTCTCGAATCTCCGTGCCATCAGGCTGTACTCCAAGGCCAGCTCATCCCTGTTCATCTCCTTCGAACCCGATCCAGCCTGAGGCTCATGAGTAGCTTTAAGAGCAACGCTCTTTTCCTTTTCAGGTGTCTTCTCCTCACTTACATCCTCATTGACTGCACCCTTCATCTTCCTCTTATCGAGGTCGAATTCCAGAGCCTTTAGCTCTGAGAAGAGGTGAGAGTAAGGAACATTTGTGAGATCCTGAGTGTTCTTCAGCAAGATCACTCATGTGTCCCATCTTTCAGGGAGACAATTTAGGATTTTAGAGGACACCTTCCTCTTGGGAAACTCCTTCCCAAGGGTTGCTAGCTCGTTCATTATCCTAATGAAATGAGCTTCCATCTGATTGATGGTCTCTCCATCAAGAATCCTGAATGCCTCGAACTTCCTGATGGCCAAATCCAGCTTGTTCTCCTTAATATTCTCAGAACCCTCGCTCATCTCCTTCAGTGCATCCCAGATCTCCTTTGCTGTCTTCAGATGCATGAGCCTGACCGAATTTTCGTAAGAAATGATGTGAAGTATAATGTTCTTCGCAACATTATCCAGTCCGATTTACTTAATCTGATCAGATATAAGCGCGGACCTCTCCATAGGCTCATCTCCGGCAGCCAGAACAGGGACATTTCTAGCTATAGGCCAGGTGGTGGCTCAATTAGTCATGAACTTGATAAGGCCATTCTCAATCACCTTGGGCATCTGATCATGGATGGAGTAGAGATTTGCAAGGACCTTGAATTTCCAATAATAATAGTTATCAATAGAGAACTCAGGAAGATTGCCTTCAAGGCACTTAGAACCGGATGCCATGTTATGCAAGTTTTCAGAAACAGATCTGTTCAGTTGACCACCAAAAATTTCTCCTCAGAAACTGCTGGTAAACAAAGTCAGTGGTCTTTTGAACCACTGCTCTGATACCACTTGTTGGTCCCAAATCGAGTAAATCAGTGTATGGGGGGGAATACACAGATGTCAGATCTTTCCAAACTTCAGAAAAATGCTCTTTCACACTCAGTCAGGAAGAACCTGAAGATACTCACTTAAACTGATAGTCCGTAGGGGCAGCAGGGACAAGTCAGTAAGGAGTCAGATAAGCTGAGTATGAGTTTTGTGCTCAGAAACTCAGTAGAGATAACAAACCTAATGACCGCTCGGAAGCAAGTCTGTTGGACTACTATCTCAGTAAGCTAGAGTACGCGTGGAACGTTAGCCCTTAGTTTCTACTCATTTTAGTTTCTGAAAATGTTTTCTCTGACTTTGCTTAGTAAATGGTGGTTAAGGCTGGTGCACAATTTTAAAGGTCAGGATGATTGACTCAGCCTGATATTCAAAACAGTGCAGGGATGCTCAATTTAATATGATGACAATTATGATCCTGAGCAAGTATGTAAATCAGCACACAGGGGACTTTTTAACGTGGTTCGGAGATAACCAACTCCTACGTCCACGACCTGATTTAACAGGAAACTACCATCTACCACTGAGGATAGGTACTTGATTTTTACGTGCCAAGAGACACGAATAGCCAACTTCCTCTCTTAGGAACTGACCCCTGGGCATTTTACATGTCCCAGTCCTTCTAACCAACCAATCTCACAACCTGAGTGGTTTGGTATTCTGATTCCAACTAAGGATAGCCTTAGCAATACAAATCGATGCTAAAGATTAGAGCTATCAATCTTATAAAAATACAAAGTGAATCCTACTACAACACTAGGGAAATTTAATTGCAGAGTGTTGTTCAAAGTATGCTTTGAGTGCTTGGATTCTTGAGAGCTTTCACTTGGAAATTTCCCGTTAGCCTTGAATGGGAGCAAGACCCTCTGTATTTATAGGAGAGATTTGAAATAGATCTGTTGGAGGAGATCCACCAAAATCTTCCTATTTTAGGGTGGTTGCAGGCTAGATGTACTAGTTGACCTTTTTCCTATGCTTAATCTAGAAAATTCTGTCCCGCCGCCTGCAACTCTGAGACTCATTAAATGCCGCATTAACTGATGCGTAGACTCCGTGCATGCGTGTCAAAATGCGATTGACTCTCCGTACAAACGGCTAGTTGATCGTCTGACACTTGTCCTTCCTCGTACATTCAATACTCCGAGTTTCGTGTCATTTACTCAGGCTGAATGTTTGTCTTTAATGGAGTCCATTGACATTCTCTTTGTCTCTCAGGTGTTAACATCAATGTCAACTTTCCCATAGCATGAATAACCTTTTTGCTTTGGACTTACATGAGTCAGATAAACTGACTCAAGGCCTAAGTCAGGTCTTACGAGCATTATGCTCGGCCTGATAGGTTGTTCAGCCCAGCATGTGTAACCTTTTTGCTTTGTACTTACATGAGTTAGATAAACAGACTCAAGGCCTAAGTCAAGTCTTACGAGCATTATGCTCGGCCTGATAGGTTACTCTACTTTTCACTGACTAAGTTCTGTCCTGAGCATGCTTAGTGTACTCAGTAGAAACATCAGTCAATGGTGATTCCGGATTGTCTTCAGGAAGGATCTTCAAGACTTCGGTCTTCAGCTTCAGTTCAGACAATCTTCTTCAAGACTGATTCTGACTTACTTCAGGGTGAGTTGTACTTCAAACTTCAGACAAATGGGTCGACTCCAATATTCTTCAGTCTTCAACACGTTCCCCCTGAACTGAATCCCTAACCTGACTATCCTGATCTAGACAATCCTGACAACTATACTTAGGCAAATCATCAGGGGTTTTGAGATCTAATCAAAACACTCAAATTGTCCCAACAACCTGGTCCCATTTCTCGTCGTTTTGATGTTGGGCGGCTGGCGTCTGGCCATCAACCTTTTAAGGTTGTTGTTCCCCTTCTGCTACCATTGTGGATTCAACCGGGAAGCTTTGTTAACGTGTGGGATGCTTTTACGAAGATGAAAGAAACTGACGGGGGCCTTATTTCTCATAGTCGTGCAAGTAAAGATGTCTTTCTTCTAGCACCAAATTGTTGATAGTCATTTTGGTGATTAGAATATGTGTGGCATGGGTGAGTGGTCGACCTTAATAATCGAGGAATTAAAGATGGAAATAACAAGCTCAAAGACGTTGGAAATGTGTCTTCCTCTTTTATATTTCTCACTCTAATTCAGTACATGTGTGGAACATTCAATACATAAAATTCCCTTCTAAACCTCATTTAAGAGGTTCCATTTAAAGTGTGAGTACCTCTCTCACAAGCTTTCATTTAATGTATGCATTAAATGTTAAAAAGACTATCTTGCGTAGTCTAAGGCCTAATTTGGTTGTTGTAGGTCATGGGGCCAATCAGAAGCTGTCAAGTGGCTCTATAGTACATTTCATCCTTAAATGACCGCCTGATCTTGTCTAAAATTCTCCGACACATGATTTTCTTCTCCGTTGTAGGCTGATAAGCCGTCTCATCAAATCTCACTACTCCTAGTGGAGATATGCTTTTCCCGCTTCCCGACCATGTTCCGGAAGAGTTTGGTTCTTCTGAGGTTGACCATGTTTCCCTCCTCCTCGGCCTTATGCCGACCTCCGAGTCTCCTCGGCCGCAATCTATTATTCTCGGTCATTGTCCCATTTCTTGGCCCTCTTCCGAGTCATTCTACTCGGCTCTGTCTGGCTCTTAGTGTCGCTCGTTCTCTTATTCCATAGTCTCTCATTTTCCTCAGCTCGCCATGTGGTTGTGTCATAATCGGGAACAACAAATATTATTCAATAAAAATATCTAATACTATCTAATAATACATATTAATTATATTATCCAACTTGTGTATACAAAATTTTACTGCATAACAAACATATAATCTTTTATACAACATTTTAAGATGGATAGGCAAAAATAATTTAGTTAGGCAGTGAGGATAGAGAGAGAGATTGGTAATAATTGGTGGAAACTAGATATGATGAAGATACTGATATGGTTGGTAAGCAAATGATAATCATATATCAGTTGAGGTGATAGTGGAGTTGGGCATTTTCTTATCATCAATCAAATACTAACATACCAACCAAGGCACAGTTATGCATAAAGCAAATGCTTCTTAAGTTGAAAGAAAGAGAGAAAGGGACATAAAGTGAAGTTTGGTTGATTGCAGCAAAAGAGTGACAGCCTGGTAATTGGGCGCTCTCTCTCCTCCCTCCTCAAAGGATTATGAAAAGCGTAGTTCTCTTGTGAACTCGAGTTCACGTGAACTCGTATTACTGTCATTTATAATCAGTATCACTGTTATTTATATATACTATTACTGTTATAAAAATATAATTAATTTTTTAACAGTGATAGTGAATGTGCATAATAGTAATATTGAATGTACATAACAGTAATAGTATATATACATAACAGTGATATTTGAGAATTCAAATTTACCGTGAACTCGGTTTTTTTTGTCTTACGGAAATTATCTCCAATTTTATTATTGTACATAAGAAGTATCAATATTTAAAAAAAATTAAAAAAGCGAGTGAATTTAAGAGTTCGTGTCAACTTAAATCATATGCAATAGTTTGTACAACAACACTAAAAAAAAGAATTTATATAAACTCGAATCTACATATAATTTTTTATATTATTAAATTAGTTCAGATCATACTTAATAATTTCTTTATTTACTAACTAATTAATTATATTTATATTTTTCTTTTAATTAATTGCTAATAGGAGCTTTTTTAGGTAAGTTAGGTGTCGAGTTCGTTAACGTTGGTCAGTGTGTATAAACCATCAGATCTAAAATTTAGTGGTTTAAAAATTATGACCAGTGACCTATTGAACTCATCGTCAAAATTTCTATTATTTTTAACCGAATTTTGTCTTCTCTTATTGTACTGTTATAATATATTTAATATTATATAAAGTATAAGGTATTGTGGGAAAATAGTTCATGATAAGTTTATCATGAAATTGTCTTAATGTATCAAATATACGGTCAAATGTATCAAAATATTAATCGGGAGTATCAAAAGCTGAAGTCAATATATAGATTTTATTGACCTCAACTTTTCATACACATTATGAGATGTTTGATATACCTGGTTAAATGTTTGATATTTTAAAACTTGTTCATGATAAGTTTATCATGAACCAATTTCATACAATACTTTGCCAAAGTATAATAACTAGATTATAAATTTATAACAGATCAGTGCGACATAGTTCAATAAAATATTTAGATCTTGGCTGGTGTTTATAAATTCGACACGCTGAGGGGGCGCTTGATATTTTTTTAAAATGGTAATGATAATGTGTATCATTAAGGGGTAATCACTATATAGTTAGTGAATATATTTTTTTAACATATTTTTATGATTTCATTCATGTACAATAAATAATACCAAACACTAGTAATGAGAATGAATCCTCCTTAATCTTCATTAATTCTCATTCCCCACCCTCATTACCCAACCAAGCGGTCCCAAAATCATTTAAAAATCCAATGATATGTGTATTATCTTATTCCTTTGGGTGTATTATATAATCATCATCCATAACTTTCATCAATAGTAACAAACCCCACAAGAAAGAAACATATAACATCAATCTCGCTCACTTAGTGTGGACCCTCTTACGTTCGTCATGTCCGGAGTAATTCTAGGGAAAAATAAAATATCCATCATTTTTCGTTTTCTTTTTAAATTTTGGCAGTCAAAAATCAAAATGTTTTGTTTTTAATACATTTTATTGAATATTTGATATTTTAAACAGTTTCGCGATAAACATATGATGATATATTTTCATATAAAACTCACTGATTTTCGCCAACCATGTTGAAAACATTTTTAAAGATATAAAAATCACTCTCCCCCTCCCTTTCTCATAATTTTAACGTGATGATATATATGAACAAATCTTCTATCAAACCGTTTATATTAAAAAATATATATATATTTACAAAATGGAGAAAAAAATGTATATTAAAGGTAATATGGATCATTTATTTCTGCAATAAAAATACTTTTTAAATTAATATACCTTTATACATTAAATTCTAAATGATTTTTTTTTCTCAGAGTAATTCTCTTATAAATTAATGTAAAAATTCAAAACGGTATTAATTATCTCACTAATACTTTAGAGTCAAATCCATCTTTATTATTCAAAAATTAAATGAATAATGCAATGCTATAAGATATTACTTTTAGGAAGAATTTTTGTATAAAACAGTCTTATGAACTATATACACTTTATTTAAATATTTGTATAATAGATTTATAGTACAATGCCCGTCCTGACATTAATTCTTTTGGCATAAGAAATATAAGAAAAATAATTTCGGTTCTGAACATAAAGAAAGATATACACAATATACACAACGATGAATGTAAGTAAATAAATACTTTAAAATTACTACTTTCAGAATCTTGAACAACAAACTTGCCAAAATTATATATCTTCATGGTTAATTTGTTTCAACCATAGATATAAATGGAGGTCGCGAAGACCGCCTAAGCGTTTGGCGGCACTCGATCGAGACGCTAAGGTCAAATCGTCGAAAAAATTTGTCAATATATTTGGTGCTGTCGAGGCCGCTTTGACACCGCCTAGACGGTCATTACTACTCTTCTTTTTTAATTTTTACTTCAACTTATAAGTTAGAACTAAAATTAATTTACTAAATCACAAAATGAAAGTTTAATTGAACTATTTCATATTCGTACTATATATTTTGCTCTTTTTGTATTTCATTTAGAAGTTGGAAAATGTCGTATTATGATAGTTTTTGATATTTTGTTGACTTGTTATATTTTGTGATGGTTATTAACTATGTTTTAAATTTACAATTTATCGTATAATGTATATTCTTATTAATATAAGTTTAGAAAAAAATTAAAATATAAAACCTTATAAATATAAAACTTTAAAATTTATATTTTTTAAATATAAATATTTTGGCACCGTCTAGGTGGTCTAGGTGCTTGGCGACACTCGACTGCCCGACGATCGCGAAACGTCATTTGCACACTTGGTTTCAACATATATTTTAATTTATATACATAAAGTTGTTATTTAGTTTTTGATATGACATAGCTGGTTGTAATTAAACTTAAAATATTTTTTGTGTGAGACTGTCTAATGTTATGATTATGAGACCGACAAAAAGAATAGTGATAGAATTATAATAAAATGAGACATATTTTTAAGAAAGTGATATTTACTTTTATATCACTTTATAAAAAATTTATTATAGATTTATAATAAAATGTGACAATATTTTTAAGATAAGTATAGTCACTTTTAACAAAAATATTATAAATTTTTTGTTAAAATTTATCACTTTTTAAAAGTTTTAACTTTTTAATTATTAAGTGACACATTTTAGGGATTATATTTTTATATGCCAATAAGTTGTCACATTTTTAATTGGTCCACCTATTTTACACTTTTTGAAATTGGTCCTTGATGGTCACGAAACGAGTGAGAATCAGTGTAGGGGGGAGAATACACTGATGACAACTTTTTCCTTTTTTTGGAAATTCCCCTAAAAAATCCAGTCAGTTAGAAATTGAGGTGCTCACTGAAAATTAGTCCTTCGCACTGAAATACTCAGGAACCATAGATTGTTGAATCCGGAACAGTGCTCAGAGTGAGCTCATTAAAGATAACCCACATACTGACTGCTGAGAAGCTGGTCAGCTAGATAACTATCTAAACAAACTTTTCAGTGCGGAATAGTGAGCTCTAAGATTATACTTGTTTTAGTGTTTTTCAGAAATTGTTTTAGCTTAGTTATTGATAGGTGGTTAAGGACTATGCTCAGTTTTCAGGTTCAGGAAGATTGGTTCTTCCTGAAATTTCTAAACAATACTAAAATGAATCCTAACTATATGATATCACAGTTAATAATGCATAGCAAAAGTAAATCAGCACACAAGAATCTTTACGTGGTTCAGAGACTCAAGCTCCTACATTCACGGCCTGATTTAACAGGAGCAATCCACTCTACGATTGGATCTTGTATTTTAACATGCGAAGGTGCACGAGCAGTCTCCTTGCTCTATAAGGAATTCAACCCCTGGGTGCTTTTACAAGTCTCAGTCCTTCCCAGTAACCAACTCACAACTTAAGAGTGGTTTAACTTTCAGTTTCCAACTAATTTGTGATAATCCTTACAATCAAAACAGATCTAAGGATGGATTATCACTCTAAGCTAAAATACAGAATGCTTCCTATCAACACTAGGGAAATTCGTAATGCAGAGTGTTGAGAGCTTGAATACTTTGAGCGCTTGAATCTTTTGTTAATCTTGAAATTCAAATTTCTCGTAACCTTGTTTGGGTTCAAGGTCTTATGTATTTATAAGAAGATTTGTAATAGATCCGTTGTAGGAGATCAAAACAAATCTTCCTATTTATGGTAGGTGGCAGTCTAGGGTTGTAGGATCCACTTTTCACCATGCTTGATGTGGTGAAAGTCTTCTGGCCGCCGCCTGCATGACTGTGGACATTTAATGAAGTATCAGCTCAGTACACACGTGTCACTATCTAACTGGCTGTTCTTCAAATGGCTAGTTGTTGATATGACTTTGTCCTTCATCGTACTATTTATTACTCTGGGTAAGATGTACTTAAACTCAGGTTTAAATGTTTATCTTCATTGGAGATCTGACATTCTTCTCGTCCTTAGTCGTTTAGTATAAATGCTAAGTCCCAATGCGCCAGTAACCTTTTCTGCCAGGACTTACAAGTGTCAATAGAAAAGATACTCAGTCCGATTACTCAGGTTACGTCCGCCTTCAGTCCTGAGTACGCTTAGTATACTCAGTAGAATCACTATCAGTGGAACTCTTTAGGATTGCTTCTTCTTCAGGATCGATCTTCTTAGCATCGATCTTCAGGATCTTCTGGTTCTCAGCTTCAGGACTAACTTCTTAAATTGGTCTTCGATGAACATGCTGTTCTTCAGGATAACACTTTCTGACTTTAATCTTCAGGACGTCTCCTTTTTACTTCAGTCTTCAGTAGGTTCCCTCTGAACTGAGTACTTGTAAATAAAACAAGCCTACAATATCCTGAACTATTCCTGAATCTACACAATCCTGAACATTTGTACTTAGGCAAATTCATCTTAGGGTTTTGGGATCTGAATCAAAACAACTCAGTTAATATCCCTACAGTCCTACACATTTAAATTTATTTTATTTTTCATGCCGGTTACAATAAGTTGTGTAACCAGTTGCCTCCACCTGGAAATATAATTTAATTTTGCATTTAAGCCCGACTAATTCCATTAATAAGCTCGACCCATCCAATCAAAATAAAATAAATTACATAGTTGACACATATAAAATTAAATCCAAAATTAAATTATATTTCTAGATGGAGGCAATCTGTTACACAACCTATTGTAACATGTAAATGTAATAAAAACAAAATAATTTTAAACGTATCGGACCAATTTGAGAAAGTATGAAACATGTGGACCAAATTAAAAAATGTGTCAACTTATTGGGTATATAAAGATATAATCCCCACATTTTATATTAGTATCATATTATGAGACGATCTCATATAAGACTTACTCTTATATTAAAAAAATTTAATTTAAAGAAACTTATTTCTATAAATAAACAAGAGCAAAAATAGTTAGTAGTATTCTATACACAATTAAGATAATAAATCTACACATTTAGATATTCAAGAATTTTAAGAAAGGCACTTCAATCAGTGGATAGAGTCACTTATTTAATTCAGAAAATAAGTAATTTGATTCTACATATAATTAGAGAAGTCCATTGATAAATTAATCATTTCTTTTAATTTATTGGTATAATTATAAATCATTTGAACTTATGATGTCTAAAAATGATGCAAGGAAGTATAAACTAAGATGAGAATATGAAATTTTTTTTTTTAGGTTAATTTAAAAAAATAATTTTACTCTTTGATTTTTTACATTAACATTTAATTGATAGAATCACATAGATGGATGCTAATATGATTCTAAAATCTGGTCAAATGAACACAAATTTTATAGTGTGAAATTTATTTATAGTATAAAATTAAATATTGTATGTGTTTATTAATATTATTACATACGTTGACTAATATCATAGCATTGATAAACTTTACAATATAAACTTTATGGTATCAAAAAAAAAATATAATAATGTTAATAAATAGATATATTAATATTATTTTTGTACTATGGATAAATTTGACAAGAAGTAAAGTGGTTCCAAACTAATTAATATTTCAACTTGTTATGCATAATAATTTATTTCAATTTTTAATGCATATCATTCTATAATATTATGAAAAGCATACTAAACTATGAGATATTATAATTTTAAAATAATGAAACGTGTATAGCATATAGATGTCACCGCCATCTATTTATTAAAAAAGCACCATGTGTAAAGATTTAACTACATAATACCTTGCATGGGAAGTGCATGTTGGGGGGTGATATACTAAATTAAAATGTGAAAGTGACATTAATTCTTTCGTGTACGCTTCCGCTTACAACATAATAAATTTGAATATGCTTTATTATTTCTAATAAACTTAATTTTTATACGTTTTGCAAGAATTATCTCATAACATGCCTAAATTTTATTACTAAATCGGGATCTACCAGTTCTTTGAGTTAGCCTCAAAAGAAATAGATTCTTTTTTATATACGAACCCGAAAGGATCGAAAGTTAAGATAAGTATAGATATTAAATGCTAGAACATTAAAGGTAACAATGTATATTACAATTACTTGGACAATAATGATTGTAAATATGCTATAAGATAAATGGTATTTATGTCTTTTTTGGAGGACCTTCCCCTCATTTGTAAGGGGTCTTGAAACTCTCATGCTCGACACATATATTTCACTCTCAAGGCTAGGGTTCTTTTAAGATCCCAAAGGCCTCTTCATAGGGAAGAACTTCCCTCATTCTTATTTTTTCTTCTTCGTCTTATTATTGTTGTTCGTAGCCCATTTAATAACCACAAATGTCCACTCCAAAAAATCCGATAAAAATGGTTACAGTATTATATAATAAAAGTAAAAATGATTTGTCCTCTATGCACCATATACAATTAGGCAAAGAAGTAAAATGTACAACTAAACATTATAACTGAAATTTCTAGGTAAATATAACTGAAACGTATGGATAATGTTTGAAACATAAAATGAAATGTGCAGGCTAATAAAACTAAAATGTAGAGTGTGCATATAAGAGGTGCTTGATAATATTATAAGGAGTGAAAAGGTATAGAAATAAAATTGATATGGAATGAAAGTTAAACTTTTCAAATAAGTGAACTATGATGGATTTCTTATCTTTTAGGAATCAAAATTTTAATAGATTTAAGTGTTAGATTTATAATAATTCTTTCTCTACCCTAACAGCTGAAACCTGGGCGGCACGCCCAACTACCCACGGCACGTCCGACGGTGGCTGGAATCCCTCCTCAGCCTTTAGCACTGGAGTCCTCTCCTCTTTCCAAATTTCTTGCGAAAATAGAGTCTCTGTGAAGCTCCCTCTGCCGCCTTGGCAAGAAACCTTCCCTTCGATACTCTGCTAGTCATGGCCACAGTCACCTAATAAATTATCCTGCAGAGCTTATGTATCGATCTGGATGCCGACTGTCTACTCCAACGCACACTATGATACCGATCGCAGTCTGTTGATCCTGAAACGAGTAATAATCAGTGTATGGGTGGAATACACCGATGTCAGATTTTCCAAAATCTCAGGAAAATGCTCTTATAAACTCAGTCAGGAAGATCCTAATGATACTCACTAAATTGATGATCTCAGGGGCAGCAGAGACTGATAAGTCAGGACACAGATAGGCTGAGTCTGAGTGTTGTGCTATCGAAAGCTCAGTAGAGATAACCCACCTACTGACCGCTCAGGAAGCTAGTCAGTTGGATAGCTATCTCAGTAAGCTAGAGTTACGTGCGGAAAGTGAGCCCTTAAATTTATACTCATTTTAGTTCCTGAAAACTGATTTCTGATTGCTTAGAAAGTACTCCCTCCGTCCCGTAGGAATTTGCACTCTACGGGACGGCACAATTTTTAAGAAAAAATAGTTTTATATGTAAAGTAGTGGTATATGGGTAAATATGTGTAAAGGTTTGTGAGTGTGCACGTAAATCAATGTTTCCTTTTTTAGTAGTGTGTAAATTTGTGTGAGACGTCCAAATAAGGAAAGTGTGCAAATTCCTGCGGGACGGAGGGAGTAATTGTTAAGGCTGGTGCACAAATTATGGTCAGGAGAATAGATTTCTCCTGAAATTGTAAAACTTATGCTGAATGCTCAAATGTTCAGTTTAAGTATGAATGACAATATGATCCTGAACAATAAGTAAATCAGCACACAAGGGGCGTTTATAACGTGGTTCGGAGATAACCAACTCCTACTCTCACGACCTGATTTAACAGGAAGCGATTCTCTTCCACTGAGGATCAGAACTTGTTTTTAACGTTCCAAGGTGCACGAGTAGCCTCCTTCCTCTCTTAGGAACTTAGCCCCTGGGTGTTTTACAAGTCACAGTCCTTCTAACCAACCTTCTCACAATTTGAGGGGTTTGGTATTCTGGTTTCCAACTAATTTGTGATAATCCTTCTAACAAAACAAGTCTAAGGATAGGATTATCACTCTAAGAAATATACTGAAATGAATCCTACTACAACACTAGGGAAATTTAAACTTGCAGAGTGTTGTTTATAGTTTGCTTTGAGCACTTGGATTCTTGGAGATTTCTAGCTTGGAAATTTAACGTAACCTTTTATGGGTGCAAGGTTTTATGTATTTATAGGGAAGATTTGAAATAGATCCATTGAAGGAAATCTTTCCCAATCTTCCTATTTTAGGTAGGTGCAAACTGGCTTGTACTTGGTTGATCTGGAAATACAGTGGTCAGCTCCTGCAACTCTGAGACACATTAAATGCGGCATTAAATGCTCCACAGACTCCATACGTGCATGTCGACATTGGATTGGCTCTCCGTACAAACGGCTAGTTCGTCGATGTGACTTTATGCTTCCTCGTTGTCACACCCCAATTTTTATAAACAGCGGAAGTCTTTAATAATTTTTTAAAATAATGTTTTTGGGCGTGATCTAACTAATCTTGAAATAAATTTTTCTTTAAAACTCTTTGAATTAAAACACAATTCTTTCACATAAATCACAAAATAAAAATCTTAAAATAGTTACATGCCTTGAAAAATAATTCTTATTTAAACATAATAATAA
>JAPKLY010003790.1:0-17144 GCA_026898435.1 Prunella vulgaris
CCCCCCACCTTGGCGCAAATGCAGGAGGTTTGCGGGGATGCCATGGTGAACCTTGGGGACTTTGACACCAGCGGGTGCACCGGCAACATCCCCTTCTTGTCGAGCCTCTCTCCCCCGGCTGGGCGGACTGATGGTGGGGAGGTCACTCCCCAAGTCGCCGACCCTACCGAGGTCCCTACCTCTGATGCCCCAATAGCTCCCGACTTTTAGGCTTTCATTTGCTTTCTTAGATTAGCTTCCCATTTTTGTTCAAGTCATAGCAGCTCACCGGGCTACCCACCTCGCCCAGAAGGAGCCTCTTTTTGTAATCTTCTTTTTGTTTAAGTAGTTCGAGCTCTCTGGGCACGTGTAGCTCGCCCAGAAAGAGCTTCTTTTGCATTTCATTCACGGTCAACTGGCCGACCTTTGTGGCTAGCACCACTTCGCATACTTAGGAAATTTTCAAGTATTTTTTACTTGAAAGTTTCTTAAGTATCTTTTGAATGAAACCTGATCTTTGGTTCCAACTTTGTCTTCGCTTATACTTTTACGCTTACGTTATGATCTTAATTAGCTCGTTTATATATTTTTCGGGTACTCAACTGTTCGTCTTACTCTACTTTTGAGAAGCGAATTGCTCGTTTTACGTCACTTGGGACTACGAATTGTACCTCTGTTTTAATAGTACATATTCTTCGTCTTACACCACTTGGGGCCGCGAATTGATCGTCTTAAACCACTTTGGGTAGCGAGTTGTACTTTGTTTAATTCACGTTGGGCAGTTGGGTTTCATGAACCTTGCCTTAGACGTTTTAATCGTCTTTTTCATGAATTTTTCTAACTAAAGGCAGTTGGTGCTTAGTGACCCTTTAGGAAGGGCACTTTCGCGACCTTGGGCACTTTGGCCTTTGCCTCCGAGCATTTTGATTATAACGTTTGGGACCTTGGTCCTTGCACATTGCGAGGCTTCGAACACTGGGCGGATTACGGACCTTCAAACAGTGGGCGAACTATGGGAGCTCGCCTAGCTGGCGAGCTGCAGGAGCTCGCATAGCTGGCGAGCTATGGAAGCTCGCACGGCTGACAACTTTTCTGACGTAATAAATTTTCCCAACTTCTCATAGCAGCGTAATTTACATTGGCCGCCATCAACATTTCTGATGCGAACCTTCGTCTAATCTATTACAAAATCTCGATCTATTAATAGAACTTTTTTAAGTGCGCGGCACTCCAGGTGTATGACGAGGCGTTGCCTTCTGCGTCTTCGAGGTCATAAGTGCTGTTTGGCCAGGCTGAGGTAACCCGGAACGGCCCTTCCCAGTTTGACCCGAATACACCCGGTGGGGCCATCAACTTCTTTTTCAGCACTAGATCCCCAACTTTGAATTTTTGGTCTCGGACCTGGGAATTGTAGTACTTTTCTGCTCTACGCTTGTAGGTGGCGTTCTTCATTTCTGACGAAGCTCTGGTCTCTTCGATCAGTTCTTTTTCTACTGCCCAGGCTTCGTCATTCTTTTCTTCGTCAAAACCCACCACCTTCCAAGTCTTGTTCTGAACCTCGACTGGTACTACCGCTTCGATTCTGAAGGCTAAGGCAAGCGGGGTCTCTCCGGTACTGGCTCGGTATGATTTTCTGTAAGACCATAGGACCTCCGGGAGTTCGTCTGCCCAACTACCTTTCTTATCTTCGAGGTAGAGCTTCAATGTGTGCTTTAAAATTTTGTTAACCGCCTCGACCTGGCCGTTCGACTGTGGATGATACAGAGTTGAGTAGTGTTTCTTGATGTTCCACGAACTGCAGAAGTCTCTCAACTTTTGGTCGTCGAACTGCCTTCCATTGTCGGTGATGATCGATTGTGGAAGTCCAAACCGGCAGATCAGGTTCTTCCATATGAAGTCGATCATCCTTTCTTGTGTTATCGTTGTAAGTGCTTCAACTTCAGCTTCAGCTTCAGCCCACTTGGTGTAGTAGCCCACTTAGAGGTGGGAATAGGCCAGGCCAGGCTAGGTCTCTCACAAAAAAGTCTGGGCCTGGTTCACTATTAATGGGCCTGAGCCTGGCCTGTTATCTATGAAAGGCTTTTTAGTAGGCTCGGCCTACCTAATAAAAAATTTCATAACCTTTTATTCATTATTGAAAATTTCAAAACTATATCTATAAAATTAACAAATATCTCAATAACACCAATAATAATATTAAATATTTTATCAAATCACAAATAACATTGTTAATGCTTACATCAACTCACTAAAAAAATAATAATAAAACCATAAAGTAGTTCAAAAAATCAATACATAAATGATAAATATTCTTTCCAATTTTTTTCAACTACTTATAAAGAAAAAAAAATCACAAAAAAAAAATCATTCATATTTTCTTCAACTTACCACCTTCTGTAGCCATTGACCAGGTTCCATTAGAACATTTATATATTAATTAATAATAAAAATGATAAATTATATCTTATAAATTAATATCTTAATTATATATTTATATATTATATATATAATATTAAATAGCCCGGCCTGTTGGAGTTAAAAGGCCTTTAAAAAAGCTCGGGCCTGGCCTATTTAACTAAACATGCTTTTGAAAAGGCCTGAACTTGGCCTATTTATTAAATAGGCTGGGCATAACAAGGCTTTTAGTAGGCCGAGCCATAGGCCCCTGTCGGGTAGCCTGGCCTATTCCCACCCCTAAGCCCACTGCTACGATAGCAAACTTTACACCGTCTCTGCCAGGTGGAAATGGGCCGATCAGGTCGATACCCCATTTCGCAAAAGGCCACGGGCTGAAGACTGACTTTAGTTGGTTGGCTGGGGAGTGGATGTTAGGTGTGAAAAGTTGACATTTTCGGTACCTTCGTACGAAGCTAATGGCATCTTTGCGAAGAGTGGGCCAATAGTAACCTTGTCTGATCGTCTTGTAGGCCAAAGCTTGCCCCCCAGCGTGACTTCCGCAAATCCCTTCGTGGATTTCTTCTAACACTTCGAACCCTTGCTTCTTAGATAAGCATTTGAGTAGGGGTAGAGAGAATCCATGTTTATAGAGTTGCTCGTCCAGCAGCGTATATCTGGCAGCTTGTTTCACTAGCCGACTAGCTTCCCAGGTGTCCTCGGGGGTTGTTCCGTCCCTTAAGTATTTTTGGATCGGAGTGCGCCAATCTTTATTGTCCTTGTCCTCTTCCTGCCCCCCACTCGAGGTCTGATTTACTTTGTAATCGGACGTTGAGGGGTTCTTAAACTTGGTGACTACAACCTCCGTGACCTCGGCTTCGCCGTTACTAGTAGCTAGTCGGGCTAAGGCATCTTCTTGTGTGTTTTCTAGTCGCGGTATCTGATTGATGTAAACCTGCATAAACATCGAGATCAGATGTGCGGCTATCTTCTGGTAGGTCATCATCTGCTGGTCTTTTACCTCCTACTCTCCCCGGACTTGGGATATTATTAGCTGGGAATCTCCAAAAACTTGAAGATTGGTTGCCCCCTTAGCTAATGATAACCTAAGTCCAGCTATCAAAGCTTCGTACTCCACCTCATTGTTGGTTGCTCGAAAGTCGAACCGGATTGCGGAGGTGAAGACTTGTCTGTCCGGGCTGATCAGAACTACGCCGGCACCTGCTGCTGTGCTAGTCGATGACCCATCAACGTAGAGGTGCCACGGAGTTATACGCCCCCTTCGAATCTTGTGGGAAAGTTAGTTCGACGATAAAGTCGGCGAGCGCTTATCCCTTGATCGCTGTTCGGGGTGCATAGGTTATACCGTATTGGCTAACTTCTAATGACCATTTCAGCAAGAGTCTGGTGGTGTCTGGGCGCTGTAATATTTGGCGTAGTGGGAACGTCGTCAGTACCTCTACTGGGTGGTCGAAGAAGTAGGGCCTCAATTCTCTAACACTCATCACCAGTACATAAGCTAGCTTCTCCGTCGGGGTATACCGCAACTCAGCTTCGTGTAAGACTTGGCTTACGTAGTACACTGGTAGGTGTGTTTTCGCCTCTTCTCGGACCAGGATGGAGCTAATGGCCACCTCCGACGCGGACAAGTACAGGTATTGCTTCTCACCAGGTATCGGCTTTGACAGGACCTGCGTATCTGCCAGGTATGCCTTAATATCCTCGAAAGCTCGTTGGCATTCGCTTGTCCACACGAAGTGGTTTTTAAGGTGTAACTTGTTGGCTTTGGCTGCCTCCTTATACCTCCGTGTGTTAGCCTTGATTGCCTCAAAAAATGGGCAATTTCGATCGCCGGACCTGGAGATGAATCTGTTCAGAGCTGCCATACATCCGGTTAACCTTTGGATTTTCTGGACGGAGTCAGGGATGCCCATCTCGATTATGCATTGGACCTGCGCTGGGTTGACCTCTATCCCTCGCTGGCTCACCAGGTGACCTAGGAACTTTCCTGAGTGTACGCCGAAGCTGGTCTTCTTGGGATTTAGCTTCATGTTGTAGTGGCGTAGTATGTCGAAGGTTTGCTTTAGGTGGTCGAGGTGGTCCTCTTTTCGCAAACTCTTGACAACTATGTCGTCCACGTACACCTCCATGTACTCGCCGATGTGTTGGTCAAACATTTTATTCACCAACCTTTGGTAGGTTGCTCCGGCATTGATAAGTCCGAACGGCATCCTTTCCCAGCAGTACATGTTTTTGTTGGTGTAGAACGTTGTATGTTCCTGGTCGTCTGGGTGCAATGCTATCTGGTGATAGCCCACAAAAGCGTCCATGAATGTCATCATCTCGTAGCCCGCGGTGCTATCTACAAGTTGATCAATGTGGGGTAGTGGGAAGTTGTCCTTCGGGCATGCCTTGTTCAGGTCCGTGAAGTCAATGCATAGTCTCCACGTCCCGTTGTGCTTCTTCACCAGGATGGGAATCGCGACCCACTGCGGACACAAGGCTTCATTGATCAATTTGTTATCTAACAGCTTTCCCACTTCGACGGTTAGGGTCGCATCCTTGTCTGGTCCATACTTCCTTTGTTTCTGGCGAACAGATCTCCTCGTCGGATCTATATTAAGTCAGTGACATGCATGTTCCAACTGGATCCCCCTCATGTCTTCATGGGACCAAGCAAACACGTCCAAGTTGGACATTAAAAATAGCTCCATCCTCTACCGGTACGGTTCAGGTAACTCGGAACCTATGAAGAGTTCCAGGTCCCTTTCCGGGTCCACCGGGAGCGCTGCTAGTTCTTCCATGGGGGTAGCCTTACTTTTTTTGTTTTTCCACCTGGGGTCGCTGATGAACTCATCCCACTCTTCTTGTGACATCTGCGCAGGCTCATGACCTAGGCGTGGTTCGAGATCATTAGCCGGGCTTTCAACCTAGACAGGTCCGTCAACTGTCAGGACCTCCGGGGTTTCGCCAGCTTGGAGAGGTTCTGCAACATGGGGAGCTGGATCAACATCCATTCGTGCTGGTTCTTGACCTCCCGCGTCTACCTCCATTGGTGCAAGATGTGAGCTTTGCACAGGTCCCTGCACTTGGTTATTATTTTGGGATTCCTCCACTCCCTCCATTGGTGTCGGATGAGTGCCCTGCGCAGGTTCAGGGACTTGGCCGATTTCCATCGTTGATTCCGGTGAGTCGCCTACCTCCATCAACTCAGTTTCTGTTGAGATGATGTCTAGGATGTTCGGCTCATCCGCCAGAATCTGGATTTCTTCCTCAAGGATCTGGACCTGCGTCACGGCTTTCTTGGCTAGGCCATCTTTAATTTGGAGTAAACACTCCCGAGCCTTTTTCTGGTCGCCTTTGATGGTTCTGGCACCTTTTGGAGTTGGGAATTTTAGATAGTAGTAGTAGGTCGAACACGCCACTTTAAATTCATTGATAAACGGGCGGCCAAGGAACCCGTTGTAGGAGGACTGCTGGTCGACAACTAGGAAATCTACTAACCTAGTTAGCCTCCGCTCCGGGTCCTCGGCCGATACAAGTTGGACGCTCAACCTAATGCTACTCAGGGGGACGGTTACAGCTTCTCCAAACCCCACTATCCTAGCATTGCTAGGTTCTAAATATGACTCAAAATCACCTAAGGCATCCAAGGTGGATTTGAAGAGTATGTTGGTGAATGCGCCGGTGTCCACAAGTAGCCTGTGAACTCGGAAGTTCATAATATTGGTGGTTATCACCAACGAGTCATTGTGGGGCGTCAGTACCCCCTCCAGGTCCGCCGAAGAGAATGTTAGCTCATCAGTGTGATGTGCGACGAACCTGGGGATGGAGCTACTTTCCTGGACCTGGTTTATAGCCCGGATCTCGGCCTTCCTCTTTCTCCTGGAAATGGAGGATCCTCCGTCTTGGAGACCCCCTGCAGCTCCAATTTCTTCTTCGAGAACCAAGAGTTCTCGAGTGGGCTCCAGGTTTTGTTGAGGATGGGGAGGTTCCATCCGTCTGTTTTGAGGACCACGTTGGCCCGCGTCCTCTTCTTCATCATCGGAGGCTTCCCTCCTCTCGAACCTGGGCCTCTTCACCGGTGTCTTTTTTATGAACTCGGCCAGCTTCCCATCCTCGTAGAATTTCCATAATTGTTTGAAGAGGTCTCGGCATTCGCCGGTGAAGTGGTCGATGGACTGGTGATAGGCACAGTATTTGTTGGGGTTGAGCTTCGCACAGTCCTGGCGAATTCTCCTGGGCTCTTCCAACAGGGCTTTGTCCTTGACCGCGGTAAAGATGTGGTCGACAGAGACGGAGACGGAGAGGACATGGTTGAGCTTCTCTTAGAACTCATCCCCATCGCCGAAAGCCTTCAAGTTCCGGGGAGGGCCTTGTATGTGCCCCCGGACTTCTTCCAGTAGGGTTTCCTCTCCTCTGAGGCACCGACCTCTTTTTGGAGGGCCTCCTGCATGGCCACGAACACCCTTGCCTTGTGGCAGAATTCGGTGTAAGTGTTTGGACATGCGAGGTGCATTTTCTTCCAGAGATTGGTGCCTTTTCGGAGCCCGGCCATCACCGCGACGACCTTAGTGTCCTCGCTTACCGATTCGCCTTCCAGCAGTATCTTGTCGAACCTCTCCAGGTACTGCTGGTCGGTCTCGTTCTCGCCTTGGTGGATGTTGGCAAGGCGGTGCTTCTGGGTAAGGTAGGATCCAAACCCAGAGAAGTGGGCCAAGAACTCCCGCGAGAGTTAGCCGAATGAGTGGATTGACCCCGGGGCAAGTGATGAGAACCAGTAGTGGGCTCTATCCCCTAGGGTCAACGGGAAGTTTTGGCACTGGGTGGAGTCAGTGGCACCAACTGAAATCATAAAGTCCACATACTTGGCCAGGTGGACCTTCGGGTCAGATTCACCCTCGTATGCAGACATCACCGGGAATTGGACTTTCTTTTGGACCGGTGCTCTGAGTATGGCAGGTGCCAATGGAGATGTGGGGAGAGTGGTGGCGTCAGGTCCGCCAGACTTGACTGCTACTTGTGCTTGCAGCATTTCGATGACCTTTTTCAACGAGGCCAGCTCGTCACTGTGGGTCACCTCCGGCGGAGGTTGCTTGAAGGTCTTACGTCTCGTGGACGTAAGCCCCCGAGGTGCCTCACTCTGGGGTGACCTTTCCATGATGGGCTAGAATTGGCGTCCGCCGTGGGGACCCAACCTGTCGGTCGCGGGCCTTCTCAACCGGTCGTGGGCGGATCTTTGGGGCTGTAGGTCCGAATCTGCCCCATGAGATGTGACTGGGGCAGCTGTTCGTTCATCCTCCCCGCACCTGGGCCCTAGTCTGCCCTGGAGGACCTCCCTTCTCAGCGATTGGTGGGTGGCGGATGCTTCGATGTAGGCCGAAGCTCGCCCAGCATGCGTAGCTGGCTCTTCCACTACCTTGGTCTTTCCAGCGCGCTCCCTACGTTGGCGAGCTTGGGCAGAGCTCGCCTCCTGCTCGGATGGGAGGTCGCTATAGTGACCCTGGGTCTAGGTGCCCTGGGTTGGCCTTTTCTGCTCCCTGACTTCAGTGGCTGGAGCTCGCCGAGGTACTAGGGCGAGCTCGTCGAGTTGTCTCTGTTGTAACCTTTGCAAGGTTGCAATCATGCGCTAGAGCTCGTCAGGGTCGTTGGCGAGGTCCCTCAGGGCGGGGTTTAAATTCTCCTGAGTTACCAAAACTCGCGGAGGTCGCGGGGCATTACTTTTCTAGGGAGCTCGGTGAGAGGTCTCCCCCTCGGCCCAATCCTGGTCACCGCCCTTCCCCATCTGGGTATTCGCCGAGGTTTGTTCCTTAGGTATTTTGGGGTTTTGCAGGGGGTAGCTAGCCGAAGGTCACCGAGGTGGTGGTCTGCAGCCAGGGTGAACTTGTCCGAGTTTTCATCTAGCTTTACGTGTAGCAAATTATCCGAAATCCAGTTTATTCGTGTACATGCGTGCGTTTGAAAACTTTTTTCTGGGCAGAAATTATGGATCCGGAAATCTGGGTTTTTGCCTGAAAATCCGGGTTTTCGTTCGAGGAATGGAAGTATGTGTGTATCTTCAAGTGTTCTTGAACTTTATCAAGAACACCTTTAAATCTTCAAACAAACCCTAACTTTTTGCTCTTGAAAATTTTTATTTTTCAGATTCGAAGGTTCGAGACCCTCCTTCTAGCTCCAAATTGTTGATAGAATTTACTAATGGTGTTTGTTTATGTGGCTATTATGGTGTATTAATTCTACCAAACAATAATCTTAGTATTTTGTGTTCTTGAGGGATAATAGAGAGAGAAAGTAGAGAGTTTAGAGAGATAAAGTAAATGTTGTATTATGATTGAACTCATTGTAATAGTACAAGAGAGGTCTTATTTATAGGTGTGCGAATGTGAGGTGGCACCTTACGAGCCTATTTGGCTTCCGGTGTTGACGAAGGTCTGTAACCCTCGTCTTAATCCCTCAAAATTCTCCCTTTCCAATGCCTCATTCTACTACATATACATATTCTATTTGTGAGCTCGCTAACCGGGCCCTTAAGCTGGGCGAGCTACCTGGTGAGCTCCTCTGCCTTGTGTGTTTTTTCAGAAGGTGATGTAGTGGAGGACCTCGGCGCGGTCCCCTTGAGGGTGAGCTCCCTCTTTAGAGGGGTAGCTCGCCCGTGGCTCTCTCTCCTCCTGATGCCCCAGCTCTTCGGCCTTGGCCTACTGGGAACTTGGGCGAGGTCCTTGCCTACCTCACCGAGCTCCCTCGTGTTGGCCCTGGTCAGGGCTGGTGGCTTGGCTCTTACGCAAGTGGGCGACCCTCTTAGCCTTGGGATAATTTCGTGATTATCCTCAGGTAGTTCGCCTTGTCAACATTTGCCCCCCAGCTCGCACACATCATGACTCATCTAATGTGTGGGCGAACTGATTTATCTTCACGGACGAGGACTCGAGCCTAGGCGAACTACATTTGGGCAGGTGCCGAGCTAGTGGGCGAGCTCCATCGTGGCGGTTACTCGGCCGTTGTGGTGCAGAAATCAAGGCATCGTGCACTCCTTTTTAGGCGTGGTTTCCCGTGTCCATTATGGCAATCTTTCAAATTTCTTGCAAAATGGTCCCTACACTCCTCGAATATTCAACCTCGCCCCGACGTCTATAAATAGGTGGAGGTGAGTTCATTCTTCACTTTTTCCACTTCCGAACTTTCAGAGCACTTTCCGGCGAACGACACCTTCGCTTCCGACGAGATTTCCGGCGTTCCCAAGGTAGAAAACCCAGTTTCTTCTCTTCTTTCATTTCTTTTGCAGATTCCTCTTTTCCGTTTCGCCATTTTTTTTAGTATCCAAAAGTTTTAAACGATCCCCGACTACCCTCGTACCGCAATCCCAGTGACCGGAACCTTGGACCATTTTTAAACTTTTTCGAACTTTGTCCTGATCATGTCGACTCACGCCTCGAGCGAAACCCACTCCAACTGTAACCCCGAGAAGCAGCCAATGACTGAGAACGAACCAATCCCCCTAATTTCTCTGATAATAATCGGCTCCAATTCCGAGGTGGCCTCTGTAGCTCACCCAGACTCTGGCGAGGTTCGCTCTGATTCGGAGGAGGGGGCCTCCAGTGCTATCTATCGCGAGGTATGGGAGGAAGGCGACAAGGTCGCCCCTGAGGAAAGGGTTGCAGGTGGCAACGAGGGAATCACCGAGGCCGGTGAGGATGTTGCCGAGGTCGGCGAAGGGGTCGCCGATGCGGGCGAGCAAGGGGGCGACCTCGAGGAGGTTACAGTGGAGTGGTTCCAATCCATCGGTTTCCCGAAGCCCCAATTGAACGAGCACCAGGTCCCAGCCGAGGTTGTTTATCCTTTTGACTGGAGTGAGTATGTCGCCCAGTACGCGGCGAACAAATCTGAGTACAAGGTGACTGAGGTTACAAGTATTATGAATGAGTACCAGCTCCCCCACCTTCGGGAGAAGTACCGGATCCCGCTCGACATTTTCCTATATGCCCCGAGGAAGGATGAGCGAGCTGATGCGGCCCCGGCGGGGTTGACGACTATCAACGTCCACACCCTCGAGGCCGAACTCACACTGCCTTTGCATCCGATTATCGGCCAATTCCTGCTCGATAATAACCTCGCCATTAGCCAGCTCACTCCCAACGCCTGGAGAAGCTTGTTGGCAGCGTTGGCGGTCTTTGGGTTGGAAGGGTATGAAAACAGGCTCACCACCAACGAGCTCAATGAGCTCCTCGCTGTGACTAAGTAAGTAAATGATGGCAAGGGGTATTACTACCTCAAAGCTCGCCCGGGGGAGAAGTTTCTGGGGATCCTCCCGAACAAGGTCCGCGACTGGAAGCAATAGTTCGTCTTCATGGGCGGAGACTGGTGAGCTTCGGTGAACTATTCTGGGCGAGGAGAGCGAATCCCAACGCCGGATGAATATGGGGAGGCCAGCTGTAGATCGCCTACTTGGTGTGTGTGGGTTGAATTAGATTTACTAATCTAATTCTTTTCCTTTTGCAGGTTTGAAGCACCACAAGTCTAGCTGCGGCAAGCCCGAGACGTCCCTCGAGTTCGACGTAGTGTGAGCCGTCTGCTATCTGAGGAGCCAGGAGGATCGGGAGACCGCCCACCTCACTCAGCATCACTGCATCAGGCTTGCTGGACTTCACACCTTGCCTCACCACCTTACGGTTGAAGGGCCTGAGCTTCCAGGTTCACAATCTTTTGTAGCTCGCCCACCTGGGGGGTAGCTCGCCCTTTATACTAACATGTCCTTGTCGTTTTTGTAGACGGTAGCAAGGTCATCTTCCCAACAGTCGAGATCCCGAACTCCTATCACCTAGTAGCTCGCCAATTTGCGATGGGTCCACCTCGCCCTAACAAGCTCGCCCCGCCCTCACTGCTCGCATTGGATGCGAGCAAGAAGGTCGAGCTCGCCGCGAAGAAGGGCGAGGTTGGTGGGTCCGGGACCCAGAAAGGATCAACAAAGGCCCCCGCAAAGTCCAAGACTGTGGAGGTCGCCAAGACCAGCAAGTGTGGAGGGCGAGCTAGCGCCACCCCTGAGCGAGGTCAAGGGAAGAGGGGCCTCCAGAGGGGCGATGGTACCCGTGTGGGCGACGAGGACCCCAAAGGCCGCAAGAGGACTAAGTTCTCGCTGCGCAACAAAGATTCCGACCAAGCCGAACGAGCTTCGGCGAGGTCCGGGCAAGGTGGGTCTGCCCAGTCTACTGCCCCGATGGCGGTCACACCTATCAGGAGCTCGCCACCCTCCTCGTCTCCCTTCGGGGTTCAGACTAACGATGATATGCTCTTGGGTTGGGATCCCGAGAGAGGTCAGTAAGTAGTTCGCCACCCTGACCATAAACCCCATTATTTCCTGGTGTTTTTCTTGTATTTTGCATTTCCTAACTATTTTGACCTCGCAGCTATGCCCCCATTGCCTACCCAAACCGGTACGAGGTCCTCCATGCCTATGAGAGGTCGTAATCTTTGGCCTCGATGCGTAGCCTCCCTCCGGGCTTAGTCCGGAATACAGTGAGCGAGATGCCAAGATTTTGGTCCACTCCCCAGGTGGCGACCATCAATGGCCAGAGCCTGACTGAAAATCTTCTGCTCTCGGTGCACTATGCGAGCGGGTTGTTGCTCGCGAACCAGTAGGCGAGGGAGCAGGCCGCCCAGCTGGAGGCAGGCCGCCAAGCGAGGAATGTAGCCCTTTTGAAGCCTGCTGAAACCGCCGATAAGGCGAAGAAGTCCCTAGAGCTCACCGAGGGGAAGGTTGCAACATCCCTTGCTGCCGAGCAAAGTGCCCTGAAACAGCTCGGCGACCTCCAGTGGAAGCTCGCCGGGTTCCAACAGGAGACGGAAGCCAAGCTAAAGGCTAAGGAGGACGAGCTCGCCGAGAAGCTCGCCAAGGGCATCCAGCGAGGTTTGACAAGGGCATCCGATGAGGAGTGCTCAAAGCTGAGGGAGGAGCTTTCGGCCAAGGTAAACGAGGTCGCCGAGCTCCGCAACAACGCATCCTCCTCGGTGGACTTGGTCGCCGCAAGATCTGAGGCCTCGGATAGGGGCTTCATCCAGTGCTACGCCGAAGTCATCCAGGCTATTTGGTGGGTGCGAGCTCATAAAGATGATGAACTGAAGGTTGTCGTTGGCGATTTCAAAGATTGCCTGGACAGGGTCCCCTTCCCTGACGAGACGGAGCTCTACATAGGCGACCTCCCCGAGCTCGGAGTGCCCCTCGATTTTGTTTCGGCATGTTTCAAGATCATAAATACCCTGCCCGTGCCGGAACTGAACCTCACTGAGGGGGAGGAGGTCGCCGATGAGGAGGTGCAAACTCCCCCCACCTTGGCGCAAATGCAGGAGGTTTGCGGGGATGCCATGGTGAACCTTGGGGACTTTGACACCAGCGGGTGCACCGGCAACATCCCCTTCTTGTCGAGCCTCTCTCCCCCGGCTGGGCGGACTGATGGTGGGGAGGTCACTCCCCAAGTCGCCGACCCTACCGAGGTCCCTACCTCTGATGCCCCAATAGCTCCCGACTTTTAGGCTTTCATTTGCTTTCTTAGATTAGCTTCCCATTTTTGTTCAAGTCATAGCAGCTCACCGGGCTACCCACCTCGCCCAGAAGGAGCCTCTTTTTGTAATCTTCTTTTTGTTTAAGTAGTTCGAGCTCTCTGGGCACGTGTAGCTCGCCCAGAAAGAGCTTCTTTTGCATTTCATTCACGGTCAACTGGCCGACCTTTGTGGCTAGCACCACTTCGCATACTTAGGAAATTTTCAAGTATTTTTTACTTGAAAGTTTCTTAAGTATCTTTTGAATGAAACCTGATCTTTGGTTCCAACTTTGTCTTCGCTTATACTTTTACGCTTACGTTATGATCTTAATTAGCTCGTTTATATATTTTTCGGGTACTCAACTGTTCGTCTTACTCTACTTTTGAGAAGCGAATTGCTCGTTTTACGTCACTTGGGACTACGAATTGTACCTCTGTTTTAATAGTACATATTCTTCGTCTTACACCACTTGGGGCCGCGAATTGATCGTCTTAAACCACTTTGGGTAGCGAGTTGTACTTTGTTTAATTCACGTTGGGCAGTTGGGTTTCATGAACCTTGCCTTAGACGTTTTAATCGTCTTTTTCATGAATTTTTCTAACTAAAGGCAGTTGGTGCTTAGTGACCCTTTAGGAAGGGCACTTTCGCGACCTTGGGCACTTTGGCCTTTGCCTCCGAGCATTTTGATTATAACGTTTGGGACCTTGGTCCTTGCACATTGCGAGGCTTCGAACACTGGGCGGATTACGGACCTTCAAACAGTGGGCGAACTATGGGAGCTCGCCTAGCTGGCGAGCTGCAGGAGCTCGCATAGCTGGCGAGCTATGGAAGCTCGCACGGCTGACAACTTTTCTGACGTAATAAATTTTCCCAACTTCTCATAGCAGCGTAATTTACATTGGCCGCCATCAACATTTCTGATGCGAACCTTCGTCTAATCTATTACAAAATCTCGATCTATTAATAGAACTTTTTTAAGTGCGCGGCACTCCAGGTGTATGACGAGGCGTTGCCTTCTGCGTCTTCGAGGTCATAAGTGCTGTTTGGCCAGGCTGAGGTAACCCGGAACGGCCCTTCCCAGTTTGACCCGAATACACCCGGTGGGGCCATCAACTTCTTTTTCAGCACTAGATCCCCAACTTTGAATTTTTGGTCTCGGACCTGGGAATTGTAGTACTTTTCTGCTCTACGCTTGTAGGTGGCGTTCTTCATTTCTGACGAAGCTCTGGTCTCTTCGATCAGTTCTTTTTCTACTGCCCAGGCTTCGTCATTCTTTTCTTCGTCAAAACCCACCACCTTCCAAGTCTTGTTCTGAACCTCGACTGGTACTACCGCTTCGATTCTGAAGGCTAAGGCAAGCGGGGTCTCTCCGGTACTGGCTCGGTATGATTTTCTGTAAGACCATAGGACCTCCGGGAGTTCGTCTGCCCAACTACCTTTCTTATCTTCGAGGTAGAGCTTCAATGTGTGCTTTAAAATTTTGTTAACCGCCTCGACCTGGCCGTTCGACTGTGGATGATACAGAGTTGAGTAGTGTTTCTTGATGTTCCACGAACTGCAGAAGTCTCTCAACTTTTGGTCGTCGAACTGCCTTCCATTGTCGGTGATGATCGATTGTGGAAGTCCAAACCGGCAGATCAGGTTCTTCCATATGAAGTCGATCATCCTTTCTTGTGTTATCGTTGTAAGTGCTTCAACTTCAGCTTCAGCTTCAGCCCACTTGGTGTAGTAGCCCACTTAGAGGTGGGAATAGGCCAGGCCAGGCTAGGTCTCTCACAAAAAAGTCTGGGCCTGGTTCACTATTAATGGGCCTGAGCCTGGCCTGTTATCTATGAAAGGCTTTTTAGTAGGCTCGGCCTACCTAATAAAAAATTTCATAACCTTTTATTCATTATTGAAAATTTCAAAACTATATCTATAAAATTAACAAATATCTCAATAACACCAATAATAATATTAAATATTTTATCAAATCACAAATAACATTGTTAATGCTTACATCAACTCACTAAAAAAATAATAATAAAACCATAAAGTAGTTCAAAAAATCAATACATAAATGATAAATATTCTTTCCAATTTTTTTCAACTACTTATAAAGAAAAAAAAATCACAAAAAAAAAATCATTCATATTTTCTTCAACTTACCACCTTCTGTAGCCATTGACCAGGTTCCATTAGAACATTTATATATTAATTAATAATAAAAATGATAAATTATATCTTATAAATTAATATCTTAATTATATATTTATATATTATATATATAATATTAAATAGCCCGGCCTGTTGGAGTTAAAAGGCCTTTAAAAAAGCTCGGGCCTGGCCTATTTAACTAAACATGCTTTTGAAAAGGCCTGAACTTGGCCTATTTATTAAATAGGCTGGGCATAACAAGGCTTTTAGTAGGCCGAGCCATAGGCCCCTGTCGGGTAGCCTGGCCTATTCCCACCCCTAAGCCCACTGCTACGATAGCAAACTTTACACCGTCTCTGCCAGGTGGAAATGGGCCGATCAGGTCGATACCCCATTTCGCAAAAGGCCACGGGCTGAAGACTGACTTTAGTTGGTTGGCTGGGGAGTGGATGTTAGGTGTGAAAAGTTGACATTTTCGGTACCTTCGTACGAAGCTAATGGCATCTTTGCGAAGAGTGGGCCAATAGTAACCTTGTCTGATCGTCTTGTAGGCCAAAGCTTGCCCCCCAGCGTGACTTCCGCAAATCCCTTCGTGGATTTCTTCTAACACTTCGAACCCTTGCTTCTTAGATAAGCATTTGAGTAGGGGTAGAGAGAATCCATGTTTATAGAGTTGCTCGTCCAGCAGCGTATATCTGGCAGCTTGTTTCACTAGCCGACTAGCTTCCCAGGTGTCCTCGGGGGTTGTTCCGTCCCTTAAGTATTTTTGGATCGGAGTGCGCCAATCTTTATTGTCCTTGTCCTCTTCCTGCCCCCCACTCGAGGTCTGATTTACTTTGTAATCGGACGTTGAGGGGTTCTTAAACTTGGTGACTACAACCTCCGTGACCTCGGCTTCGCCGTTACTAGTAGCTAGTCGGGCTAAGGCATCTTCTTGTGTGTTTTCTAGTCGCGGTATCTGATTGATGTAAACCTGCATAAACATCGAGATCAGATGTGCGGCTATCTTCTGGTAGGTCATCATCTGCTGGTCTTTTACCTCCTACTCTCCCCGGACTTGGGATATTATTAGCTGGGAATCTCCAAAAACTTGAAGATTGGTTGCCCCCTTAGCTAATGATAACCTAAGTCCAGCTATCAAAGCTTCGTACTCCACCTCATTGTTGGTTGCTCGAAAGTCGAACCGGATTGCGGAGGTGAAGACTTGTCTGTCCGGGCTGATCAGAACTACGCCGGCACCTGCTGCTGTGCTAGTCGATGACCCATCAACGTAGAGGTGCCACGGAGTTATACGCCCCCTTCGAATCTTGTGGGAAAGTTAGTTCGACGATAAAGTCGGCGAGCGCTTATCCCTTGATCGCTGTTCGGGGTGCATAGGTTATACCGTATTGGCTAACTTCTAATGACCATTTCAGCAAGAGTCTGGTGGTGTCTGGGCGCTGTAATATTTGGCGTAGTGGGAACGTCGTCAGTACCTCTACTGGGTGGTCGAAGAAGTAGGGCCTCAATTCTCTAACACTCATCACCAGTACATAAGCTAGCTTCTCCGTCGGGGTATACCGCAACTCAGCTTCGTGTAAGACTTGGCTTACGTAGTACACTGGTAGGTGTGTTTTCGCCTCTTCTCGGACCAGGATGGAGCTAATGGCCACCTCCGACGCGGACAAGTACAGGTATTGCTTCTCACCAGGTATCGGCTTTGACAGGACCTGCGTATCTGCCAGGTATGCCTTAATATCCTCGAAAGCTCGTTGGCATTCGCTTGTCCACACGAAGTGGTTTTTAAGGTGTAACTTGTTGGCTTTGGCTGCCTCCTTATACCTCCGTGTGTTAGCCTTGATTGCCTCAAAAAATGGGCAATTTCGATCGCCGGACCTGGAGATGAATCTGTTCAGAGCTGCCATACATCCGGTTAACCTTTGGATTTTCTGGACGGAGTCAGGGATGCCCATCTCGATTATGCATTGGACCTGCGCTGGGTTGACCTCTATCCCTCGCTGGCTCACCAGGTGACCTAGGAACTTTCCTGAGTGTACGCCGAAGCTGGTCTTCTTGGGATTTAGCTTCATGTTGTAGTGGCGTAGTATGTCGAAGGTTTGCTT
>JAPKLY010003791.1:0-17144 GCA_026898435.1 Prunella vulgaris
TGCTTTGTCTTCTTCCTTCCCTCAACAATGGGATCACCAGGGAAGCGCTGCTCCTCACACTCCTCCATTAGATCTTCCACGGAAACATCAGCTTTCCGCTTCTGAGCCAACTTGGGATTTTTCAGAGCTTTCTTCCCTTCCCCCTTTTTGGCAGCATCAAAGGGGTCCTTGTCCTCGTCGACTTTCTTCAGAATATCCTGAATCAGGATCCCCTGAGACGCTTGGTGATCAGCCACCACCTGAAGGTCCTTAGCCAGTTTATCATTGTTCTCAGCTCTAAGCAAGCTTTCAGTCAGATGACTATCAAACTCCTTCCGCATTGCATTTATCTCATCCTTCCTCTTGAGGTTTTCAGTGATCATTGTGTTAAGAGATTTATGCAATGCTTCCTCAGAAGCTCGCTGACCCTCCCTCCATCTGGCCAGTAGATCGTTATCTGCCTTTCCAGCTTCTTCCCAAGCCACTGTCCTAATCTGGGCTTCCGGCCTCTTTATTGCCTCCGCAATCAGTGCCTTGATCCTGTCATCCAGGCCACTAAGAGAAGAGTCTATCATTGTTTTCACTTGATCAGTAGTGACCCCGGTTGATCGTTGTTATTTAAGGCACAGGAATCTATCAGCTGATTCCTTCCTAGCCTTGCCATACTCAGCATTGAGAAACTTGATCTTCTCACACTGACGATCGAGCTTTCCCAGGATAGTCCTCCCCATCAGTGACACTCCCACTGCGATGGTTTGGGTTTTCCTCTTCTTGCCTGGCTTAGACTTGGTGGTAACCTTCTTCGGAACCTTTCCAGAAGCCTCAGCAGTCCCGGTCCCTGGGAGTGCTTCATCGGCCGGTGCACCTTCTCCCAAGGTCGCACCTTCAGCAACGGGGACCAGAGCAAGAACCTGAGGATTTGGATTGTTTGCCCTGACCACCCTTAGGAAGTCCTCCTTGTTGATAACTTGGGCATATGATCGAAGCCCAAATCGATCAAGTATGATCTGCTCCTGATCCCTGAGCACCTCCTCGCCAATAGCCTTAATCAAGGCAGCAACTTCAGGAACTGAGGCCTTCCTCATCATCACCAAGACCCTAGTCTGATGACCTCCTCACCATAGGCCTCCTCCAAATCAGGAAAGTGCTGATTCACAAACCTGATGGCCTGACATCTAGCATCCATCTCAAATGGAGTTAGCTTTGGTGGAGTGGACTTCTCCTGAGTTTCTTCCTCAGCTTCCTCCGATTTATCAAACTCGGACTCAGCATCATCGGAAACAGTCCACTTTCGTCCCCGATTATCTCCAACATCTTCATCATGGAGCTCCTCCTAAGCCTCCATCCCAACTATCTCCTGATGCTCCCATCGCCAGCATCAGAACTCCCCTGCTCCTCCTGAGCAACTTCCTCTTCTCCGCCTTCTCCTCCTTCACCTTCTTGCTCTACCTGAGCAGCCACTGAAGGTTCAGCCTGAACCTCTTCGCCCAACACCTCCACCACTTGCATTACTGGATCCTCTTGCACTGGCTCCTGAACAGGTGGAGCATGTTCCCCCTCGACTCTAGCTACCTCCTCCTGAGGTGCTGGCTCAGTGCCCGAGGCTGCAGTAGTTTCAGGCGGTGAGATTTCAGCAGGTGCCACGGAAGATATGGGCACGGAAGCAAGAGTGGCAGTTGAATCAGACCGCTGATCAGGACGATCTGACTCAGTGTCAGAGTCATGGAGCATTGTCTTCTTCTCCTGATGCTCCTTGATGGTGATGCCCTTCACCTTCACTCTCTTGGGCCCTGCCTTGACCTGCTCCTCCTGAGCCTTCGAGGCCACCGCCTTGCCCTTTCCACCCATGGACCTTGACACCTTCTTGATCTCCGTGTCAAGCATCCTTTTCCTGGTTTCAGTAGCATTCTTGAAGAGAACATTTATGTCCTTGAACTCTTCACAAGTCTCTCTATCCACATCTCCAAACAGATCCTGGAGCATCACTGATAGCCTGGACCCGAAATGAGGATTCCTATCCAGCTTGATCCTGTCCCCTTCCATCCTGACCTTCTTGGACTCCTGGACTAGCTTCTGAAGAAAGAATTCTTCCCAGTCGATCAGAGCATTGTCCACCACGGCAACCAAACCCCTGATTTTGGGCTGACTGATTTGCTCCATCCCTCCCATGAAGCCCATGATGCTCTGAATGACCACTTCGAATAGAAGCTTGTACTCAGGTTTCAGCAGCTTCTTGTTCATGGTGCTGAAGATCTCAGTAGGAACAATCAGGTACTCATTCATACACTGCCCCGGCTTTATAAGCAGTCAGGTCAGCCAACTGGTTCTCCTCAGTGGAATGAGGCAGATTTTAGGTCTTTCTGATGAGATCCCTGACCTGGATCCTCTTAGTGAAATGTTGAACTACTTTCTTCCCATTCTTCTCCACCGAGCGCCTGAGTGGAATCATTGATTCCCACTCATCATCCTCGTTCATCTTCAGATTGGCATAGAAAGCAATGATCTGATGAGGGCTGACTTGGGCTGGCTTCCTGGTGATGAAATCTAGGAGCCCAGCCTGATTGATGGCTCCATAGACCTGCATAAGTTCCTTGATGGTGGATCGATGAGTGAAGTCCACCAACCATTCATAGGATGCCTTCGATTCCACTTCGGAGATGGCATCATGAAACCTCCTAGTGTCTTCGAGAGATTGGTCAGCAGAAGAAGCCATGGATGCAAGGAATAATGAGAGAAATAGATTGCAGAAGGTTTGGGTTAGGAAAATATGAGTGCGCAAATTGTGCACAATGAATGAGCCTTCCTTTTATACCCAAAAATTCAGTTTTGATGGACAATTTTGATGAAAAGTCTTTTGAAATTCAACGGATTAGATGAAGGGGTATATCCAGAATAAAAACTTTACCAAATTCAGTTTTCAAAGCCAATTATTCAAACTTTATAGAAAACTGTTCCCGCCCATATGTGCATTTAATGCTTGTCAGAGCATGTTTGAAATAAATTCCAATAATTGCATTTAATAAAAATGAAATAATAAATGAACGGCTGGGATGTTATTTTAAAATCATGTGATTGATGTAGTGTCAGACATGATCAGAAATGATGCAAGCAAGTCATAATTAAAGCAAAGGTTCAATAATACATACCAGTCAGTCAGATCTAGAAACCTGACTGATACCACTGAGACTGATCAGGGTGACAAGCTCTGAGCTCTGTGTCCTGAACCTAACTCTAATCTGATCCTGAAAATCCAAATCTGAAATATGTTCCCCCTAAAAGCCATCCATCTTTCTACAATCCTGATCCTGAGTTAGTCATCCCTCCTGACCACCTTATTCATTCGTGAACTGAGGTTCATGCTGAACCATCTACTCCTGGGTCAAGAAGTCCTAACTCTACTGACAGCTCAACAAACCTGGTTTCAGGAAAGGCCTTAGTGAGGATGTCATCTCTCTGCTTGTCAGTAGGAATCCTCTCCATCCTTATATCCTTTTTCTCAACATGATCTCTGATAAAGTGATGCCTGATATCTACATGCTTACACCTTATGTGTAAGACTGGGTTTTGGGATATGGCAATGGCACTATTATTGTCATAATAAATTGGGACATCAGTGGCCTCAACTTGGTAGTCTCTCAGTTGTTGTTTCAACCAAAGGATTTGGGAACAACAACTGCCTGCAGCCATATACTCAGCCTCAGTAGTAGGCGTTGCAAAACTGGTTTGCTTTTTAGAAAACCAAGAGATCAGTTTACTCCCTAAAAACTGACATGTGCCTGTAGTTGATTTCCTATCAAGCCTACAGCCTCCATAATCAGCATCAGAATAGCCAGTCAGTTCTAGGTTATCATCAGAGGGATACCAAAGTCCTAAGTTGACTGTACCCTTCAGGTATTTCAGTATATTTTTGGCACTCTCTAGATGACTCTTCTTCGGATCAGACTGATACCTTGCACAAACTCCAACTGCATAAGTGATGTCAGGACGACTTGCAGTCAGGTACAATAAGGATCCAATTAGTGCCCTATATTCAGTCTGATTCACTGAGGTCCTCTCCTTGTCAGGATCCAGCTTCTCATTTGTGTTCATGGGAATACGTGAGACTTTGCTGGTCTGAACTCCAAACTTCTGAATCAAGTCCCTTGCATACTTGGACTGATTTATGAAGATTCCGGAGTCAGATTGCCTGACCTGAAGACCTAGAAAGAAGTTCATCTCTCCCATCATTGACATCTCAAACTTCCCCGTCATTAGGTTTGATAATTTCTCACAAAGCTTCAGGTTTGGTGATCCAAATATTATGTCATCCACATAAATCTGAACCAAGAGAATGTCTTCCCCTTCGGTAATTCTGAAGAGGGTCCTGTCCACTGCTCCTTTTATAAAGCCATGGTCTATCAGGAACTGGGAGAGTGTATCATACCAAGCCCTGGGAGCTTGTTTCAGGCCTTATCACCGACTTCGAACCCTGGTGGTTGTTCCACATAAACCTCCTCGTTCAGTACACCATTCAGAAAAGCACTCTTTACGTCCATCTGATACACCTTGAACTTCTTAAATGTTGCATAAGCCAAGAACAACCTGATTGCTTCCAACCTTGCAACTGGGACAAAGGTCTCATCATAGTCGATTCCTTCGGCCAGAGAGTAGCCCTTAGCCGCTAGTCTTGCCTTGTTCCTGACAACAACATTCTTCTCATCCCTCTTGTTCTTGAAGACCCACTTGGTGCCAATAACAAGTTGACGCCTAGGTCTATCAACTAACTCCCAAACCTGATTCCGCTCAAACTGATTGAGCTCATCCTGCATGGCTAGGATCCAGTTGGGATCAGCAAGAGTTTCTTCTATGTTCTTAGGTTCCTGATCACTCAGGAAGCAGCAGAGCATAGCACTCTCACCAAAGGACAAACCTTGTCCTGACCCCCACATTGACATCACCAATGATGTCAGCCAATGAGTGATCATCTAGCCACCGCCTCCTGCTGACGGCTGCGCTGGGAGCTGCTGAAGTTCCCTCGCCTGATCCTGAAATATTAGTCTCGACAATAACAGACAAAGAAGCGGAACGAGCAAGAACAGGGGATACTGAGTTATTTCCTGAGGGTTGTACAATATCAGGGACATTGTTTCCCCCTACAGAGTTGGACTCAGTAACTGTCTCAGGTGCAGAAGCATCATCACCGACAGTACGTACCTCAGGTTGAGTCTGTGCCTCCGTCTGAGACTCAACATTCTCCGAGGCTGGGGCTTGCTGAGGGTTGGCCTGAGGTCCATCCTGATCATCATCATCATCATCATCCCATCCTTTGGGAGCACTCACAAGTTTGATCTTGAACTCAGGATTCTTTAGGCTCAGTCTTTTCACCCTCTTGGTAACCCCCTCAGTGTCAGGACTCGGAACCTATTTTCTACGCACTGATGTAGTCTCATCAAACACAACATGAGGTGTTTCCTCCACACAAAGGGAAAGACAGTTATACACCCTGAACGCTTTGCTGACTGAAGAGTATCCTAAGAACACTCCCTCATCAAACTTGCTATCAAAGGCTTTAAGCTGGTCTTTCCCATTGTTTAGGATGAAACACTTACACCCAAAAATATGGAAATAGGAGATACGAGGCTTCCTTTTATTCCAAGTTTCATAAGGTGTCTGAGCATGTTGTTTGTTCAGCATAGATCGGTTATTAGTGTAACAAGCAGTGTTGATTGCTTCAGCCCAGTACTTCTTGGGCAGTCCTGACTCAGCTAACATGGTCCTGGCAGCTTCCTTCAGGGTCCGGTTCCTTCTCTCAGCTACCCCATTCTGCTGAGGGGTCCTGGCTGCAGAAGTCTCATGAGCAATACCAAGGTCAGTACAAAAATCAGTTATAACTGAGTTAATAAACTTAGTTCCCCGATCTGATCTGATCCTGATGATGCTCTGACCCTGTTCAGTACTCAATTTCTTGAGTAACTCAGGAAGCTTGACCTGAGTCTCCTTCTTGTTCAGCAAGAAAATAACCCATGTGTACCTGGAATAATCATCAACAACAACAAGGGTATATTTCCTACCATTCATGCTGACAGGGGTAATTGGACCAAAGAGATCCATGTGCAGGAGCTGAAGCACTCTGTCAGTTGAGAAGGCATCTTTCTCCTTGAATGAAGCTTTAGTTTGCTTGCCTTCCTGTCATGCTCTGCACACGTGGTCTTTGCTAAAAACTTCAATAGGTAGACCATCTACAAGAGAAAGTCTAGAAATTTTGTTAATAATCTTGAAGTTTAAGTGACTCAGGCGTTTATGCCAAAGGCAACTGAGCTCAGAAGAGCTCTTAGCGACCAAACAGGTTTCAGGAGAGCTGCTCTTAAAGTCTGCAAAATATACATTTCCCCTCCTGACTCCTGTAATCAGAACCTGCAGTGTAGATTTGTCTTTCACAAGACATATGTTAGATGTAAACTCTACACTATATCCTCGGTCACAAAACTGACTGACCGAAAGCAGGTTCTGCCTAAGACCCTCAACATAGGATACATTAAGCACTTTAACAGAACCAACAACAAGGGTACCGAATCCTCTGGTGAAACCTTTAGAGTTATCACCAAAGGTTACCTACGGGCCTTCCTGAGCTACATAGCCCTGAAGGAGATCACGAAATCCGGTCATGTGCCTAGAACACCCTGAGTCCAAGTACCAGTCCTTCATCAGATCCTCCTTCTTCTTCTTGTAGCCCGCAGTGACCTGAAAAGAATCAGGCCTCAGGTACCCATCTCGTATTGGGTCCTACAGAGTCAGCCATACACTTCGGGATCCCGATTTGTTTAACAATTCTGATGGCATCAGAAGTGTAAACCTATCTCCCTGAAACATCAACATATACTGTCCTTTTCTTCCTTTGTGCCTGGGAAGTTGAGGGTGTATGTGTGTCAGCCTGAGTCTCAGGAGCCCTGGATTGATTCCTGGGGGCGGGCCTCCTGTTCCTCTTTGGCCTGGGTGCATTGGGCTGAGGTCTGTCCTGAGAAGGAGCAGCTCGGGCCTGACCTCTAGGCACTTGAGGTCTGGCCTGAGTGTTATCGGAGTCAGGTCTCCATTGCCTTTCAGGGGCCATTTGGTTTGTCCTTCTCCTCCGAGGATTGGGACGCTCTTGATGGGCCCTGCGCCCTGTCTGATGCCTCTGGACCTCAGTAGTCCTTGGCCTTGCCTGAGGCCTCCTTGGACCAGAGTTCCCTCTGCCCTGAGTATTTCTAGGCTGAGCCTGAGAAGTACTTGGGGCTGAGTTCTTTCCAGCCTGAGGGTTCCTAGGTTGAGCCTTGGAGTTCCCTTGGTCCTACTTCCTCGACTCAGGATGAGAAGTCTGAGCCTTTCCCTTAGGTTTTTGCCTAGATTCCTCAGTCCTTTATCTGACAAGTTCAGGCACTTTCTCCTTCCCTTTGCCTTTGTCCTGACGAGCAACACTTTGGTTCTTATCGTCAGTTTGGGCAGGGACAAACTTCTTCTGAGAGTTGCTCCCTGAAGCACCTCTCTTCTTCTTGCCCTTTGGGTCTTTAGAGGCATCATAGCCTAACCCAGCTTTGGCACCATCGGTCAGCTGAGAGAAACTTGTTAACTCATCAACCACTTGGGAAGATGTGTGTAACTTCTTCAGCTTTTCCTCAAGGCGCACATTTTCTCTTTTCAGGGCCTCAGCCTCAGTGGTGTACTGAAGCACCAGTTTCTGATGAGCATTCTCTTTTGAGATCAGCTCAAGATCCCAAGCAGTTTGCTCAGCACTAAGGCGAGCTTGCCACTCAGTTTTGAACATCCCTCTCAGAGCAATTCGCTCAATCATCTGCTGTTCCTGGGCAAGGAACTGATCAGTATCATGAGTCTCTATCAGCGAGCTGATTATAGCATTGAGTCTTTCAACCGCCACTGGAGTTTCATCATGCCTATTCCGGGCATGAAACAACTCTTCCTGGAGGTTTACTAGCCTCAGTGCTTCCTCAGTATCCTTCACTCTGAGAGACTCAGTTAGCCGATCATTCTCCCCACTCAGTTGGGCATTCACATCCACTGTGTGAATATGAGTCTCCTGCAGCCTTGAGAAATCAACCATCAATTGCTCTAAAGCGAGCTGAAGGTCGAGATCCCTTGTTGAATCTGAGCTAAGCTCAGGTGCGTGATCAGGAGAAGAGGCAGAAGAACATACCTCATCATCTGCCATCAGGCAGAGATCATCATACTCCTCATCGGAGAAGAGTTTAGGGGACCGGCGTCCTGGGCCATCTGAATCTGAGGAATCCTCAGCAAGAATTGCTCGTCGGTCTGATGCCCTGAGCTCTCTCTTTGCTCTCCGATCTTCTCTCTCTTGAGCACTGAGCTCCGGACAATCATTCATATAATGTTCGGTCTTGTGGCAGTGGTAACACTGGTCTACATCAGAAACACCCTTTTTGTCAGTGTACCTTTTATCTGATGACTCCCTCCGGCTCCCTGATGATCGTTCAGGTTTGGAGCTGGATCTTCTTGGATCAGCATCATCTCTCCTCTTCTCATCTCTGCGCCGCTCAGGCTCCTCTCTCTCTCTCCTGGAATCTGAACCCCTCCTTTCTTCCCTCCGGGGGCTCGATCTCCTGGGGCTGGAATACCTGCGATCACGGGAGTCAGTATAAAACTTCTTATACCTGCCGAAACGAGAGTTTAGCTTCTCGAATCTCTGTGCCATCAGGCTGTACTCCAGGGCCAGCTCATCCTTGCTCATATCTCTGAGTGATTTCGAGCCAGATCCAGCCTCAGGCTCAGGAGTAGCTTTAAGAGCCACGCTCTTTTCCTTCTCAGGTGTCTTCTCCTCACTCACCTCCTCACTGACAGCACCCTTCTTCTTCTTCTTATCGAGGTTGAATTCCAGAGCCTTTAACTCTGAGAATAGGTGAGAGTAAGGAATACTTGTGAGGTCCTGAGTGTTCTTAAACAAGATCACACCTGTGTCCCATCTTTCATGGATACAGTACAGGATTTTAGATGACACCTCCCTCTTAGGAAAGTCCTTTCCAAGGGTTGCTAGCTCGTTCATCATCTTAAAGAACCGAGCTTCCATCTGATCGATCGATTTTCCTTCCAACATCCGAAAGGCCTCAAACTTCCTGATAGCAAGATCTCTCTTGTTCTCCTTGATCTTCTCTGAGCCCTCACTCATCTCTTTCAATGCATCCCAGATCTCCTTCGCAGTAGTCAGATGCATGAGCCTAACCGAGTTCTCGTAAGAAACGGTGTGGAGTATAATGTTCTTCACAACATTATCCAGTCCGACTTGCTTAATCTGATCAGATGTAAGCGCGGACCTCTCCATAGGCTCATCTCCGGCAGCCGGAACAGGGACATTACCAGCTACGGGCCAGGTGGTCTGAAGATTCCTCATAAATCTGATCGGACCATGCTCAATCACCTGGGGCATCTGATCATGGATGGAGTAGAGATGTACAAGAACCCTAAATTTCCAATAATCATAATTATCAATAGAGAATTCAGGATGACTGCCTTTGAGGCATTTAGAACCGGATGCCATGAATGCAGGTTTTCAGAAATAAGATCTGTTCAGTTGACCACCAAAAGTTTCTCTTAGAAACTGTTGGTAAACAAAGTCAGTGGTCTTTTGAACCACTGCTCTGATACCACTTGTTGGTCCCAAAACGAGTATAAATCAGTGTATGGGGGGAATACACTGATGTCATATTTTCCCGAAAACTCAGGAAAATGCTCTTTCAGACTTAGTCAGGAAGCTTCTGAAAATGTTCAGTCTACTGATGGTCCTCAGGGGCAGCAGGGACAGATCAGTAATGAACCAAAGAAGCTAAGTCAGAGTTGAGTTCTCGGAAGCTCAGTAGAGATAACAATCCTACTGACCGCTCGGAAGCTAGTCAGTTGGGCTACTATCTCAGTAAGCTCAGTTTGGTGCGGAATGTGAGCCCTTAAGTTTCTACTCATTTTAGTTCCTAAAAACTTATTAGTTTGCTTAGTGAAAACATGGTTAAGGCTGGTGCACAGTTTACTGATCAGGATGACAAGGTCAGTCCTGATGGTTTTTCAGAAACAATGCAAGTATGCTTCAGTTTAATATGTATGACAATATGATCCTGAGTAAATAGTAAATCAGCACGCAAGGGTCTTTTTAACGTGGTTCGGAGATAACCTACTCCTACGTCCATGACCTGATTGAACAGGAAGCTATCCTCAAAACCCTGAGGATAGGTACTAGGGTTTAACGTGCCAAGGGACACGAGTAGCCAACTTCCACTCTAAGGAACTGACCCCTGGGTGGTTTTACAAGTCCCAGTCCTTCCTACCAACCAACTCACAACCTGAGGGGTTTGGTATTCATGTTTTCCAACTATTGTGTATTGATCCTTCTAACAAATTAGTTCTAAGGATAGGATCAATACTCTAAGGAAAATACAGAATAGATTCCTACTACAACACTAGGGAAATTTAAGGTTTCAGAGTGTTGCTTCAAATGAACTTTGAGTGCTTGGAATCTTGAGAGTTTCTCTTGGAAATTTCCCGTTAGCCTTGAATGGAAGCAAGGATTCTGTATTTATAGGACGGTTTGCAATAGATCCGTTGGAGGAGATCCGTTTCAAACCCTTCTATTTTAGGTAGGTACAGAAGCTGGTTGTCCTTGTCTGACAGAGACCATACCTAGTATGGCAAAGTTTCTGATCCGCAGCCTGCACCTCTGAGAAGCATTAAATGTGCTCAGTCTCCGTACATACGTGTCGCCTTCTCACTGGTCGTTTGTCCAACGGCTAGTTTGTCAGCATTGACTTTACTGAACCTCATACATTTATAACTCTGAGTTTCTCGTTCTTAACTCAGGATAAATGTTTGTCTTATGTTGGAGACTCTGACATTCCTTTTGCTTCATCAGACTTCCATTCGCACGTGTAACCTTTGGGTCTCAAGACTTACAAGTATCAGGTTAACTGATACTAGGCCCAAGTCAGGACTTATGAACATCAGTAAGACATTCAGTCTGATCAAGGTTACTTGTGCTCTCACTGATAGAGACTTCCCTGAGCATGCTTAGTTTACTCAGTTCTGTCAGGATCAGTGGTCTTCTTCAGGATGGCTTCTAGGCATCTTCAGGACTCTTTCTAAGTTTTTCAGGTTGTAGCTTCAGGTTGACCATCTTCAGGATGATCAACACCTTCAGGGTTGGAACATCTTCAGACTTCAGACTTCAGGGATGTCTCCATCAGTCTTCACTCCTCAGTACGTTCCCCCTGAACTGAATACCTGTGAACAGAAAAATCTATTCTAACCTATCTAATCCTGAGCCTATCATCCTGATGAACTATACTTAGGCAAATTCATCATGGGGTTTTGGGATCTAATCAAAACACTCAGATTGTCCCTACAAATAGTAACAGACAACGGGCCACAATTCGATGGAAAGAAGATCCAAGAGTTTTGTGATACTTGGAAAATCAAAAAGTATTACTCGACACCCTATCATCCACAATCAAACGGTCAGGTCGAAGCGATCAACAAAATCATTAAGCAAATATTGAAACTCTGTTTGACGGAAAAAAAAAGGAAGCTAGTTGGAAGAACTCCCAGAAGTATTGTGGTCATAGCGAACATCATTCAGAACAAGTACTGGAGAAACCCCATTCTCAATGGCGTACGAAACCGAAGCAATGGTACCAGTCGAGCTGCAAAATCCCACATGGCGTGTTTATATGTATAACGAGGAAGAAAATGACGAAGCCATCACGATTGAAAGGACTTCCTTGAAGAAAGGCGAGTCACGGTAAAATTACGCAATGCAACATACAAATAATATGCTACCCGGTACTACAATTTGCAAGTCAAAAAGAGAAGTTTCCAAGAATGCAATCTGGTGTTATGAAAAATCCTATCCACTCCACTCGGAACGTTTGGACCTAGGTGGGAAGGACCACTTCGTGTCTCGCGAAGTTGGTCAAATGGAACTTGGGATTTGGAAGACCTAGATGGGATACCTTCCTCGTACACATGGAATGCTGCTCATTTGAAAAAAAATTATCAATAATGGATGTATGATGTACATTTGGATATGTCAACGACGAATGAAATGTGAAAGACAGCCTTTTTGAGAAAAAAGGTTGCAGTCTATCTGAAATTTCTTGAAACATGGCTTTTCTGGTTAAATACGCTCTACATTGAGTACGCTCCTTGTACAGCGAAATAACGGTGTCAGAGACCAAACATGTCCTAAACATGAGCAAAGAATCTTGAAACATGCACTTCTTGAGAGGATATGTTATGGTGCTAGACACCTAACACATCCCAACAAGAATCGAGCATGACGACCACGAAAGTCCACAATTATGGGCCGAAACAGTGTATAAAATGCTCATCCTAACGGACGTAGTACACGCACCAAAGGATAGCATAACATACGCTCTCTAGAAACTCGGGATAATACTTTAAACGCTCTTCCAACGGCAGCGTAACACGCGCTCCAAAGGATAGCATTGTAAACATTCCCAGTTTGGCGCCCGAAGTAAGAGTGACTACTTGTTAGAGCATAAAAGGCTATTTCGTGAATACTGAAAAGTAAAGCGATACGAGCACCATATAAAAAGAACAAGCAATATACGCAGATAGATGAGAATAACATTTCATTCCTTAAAAAAGTTCGACAAACAACCAAATAAAATTCAAAAACATCGTACGATAAAAAGAAATGAAAAGCGACAAAAGAAAGCAAAATCGGTGCCTAAAATAGATAAGGCACCGAGCAAACAAAAGGAGCCCTAATCAGCAGTAGGGGCATCAACAGTAGCAACATCAGTCGGTTGAGCCTCAGGGGGTGTCGCCTCGTTGCTTGGAGGAGTCTGGATGTATGACATCACAATCTCATTCTCCCGCTCTTAACGGCCCTCTTCAGGAGAGGCTTCAGCAGCATCAGCAACTCCCGAGGCAGATGCGGGAGCTTCAGTAATCACACCAACGGCCGACAAATCCGGAGTGGGCTGCGTTGGGGGCTCAATGATAGTGTAACCTTCTCCAAAAACCCCCAAGTCAATCCCAAATCACACCCGATCGGCCAAAGGAAGAGGCTGTGACTTGTTTGGTGGATTAGCTCTTACATAATCCAAAAACTCCCTATTCATCAGATCGGAGATCTTCAATCCTCTTTCCTCCGCCTGATGGACAATCCGAATGCACTCGCTGTAGAAGAAGATATATCCAAAGTTAGATGCGTCACGCACCTGGTCCGACAAATCATTCTCGATGTACAGACACTCCACTTCAAGCTGAAGCTTGGCTTTTTCCCTCTCGAGCTCAAGAACTCGCTCCACTGTGTCAGTATACTCTTGGTGCTCTTGAGCCCTCTCAGCATTGAGGCGAGCAATCCCTTCAGTAGCCGCCTACTGCTCCTCAAGATTGTGATTGGGGTACTGAAGCTTCTTGCAAGCCTCGAGAGTGTTCTTTTCGGCGTCCAGAGTACTCTTGTCTTTCAAAGTTGCCTGCTTCAGGTCATCTTCCCAGGCTTTGATCACTTTCAGCTGCTCCTCGTTCGCTTCATGGAGTTGACAGGAAGTTCTCCCCAGCTCCACCGCCTGATCCATATTCGCTGGAAGATGATTGAGGCATAACTGGTGAACATTTTGCCCAAAAGCACGTTATTGTTGAGCGTCTACTCGTGGATGATCTTATCATTCGTCGCACTCCACTATTGCAAAACGAACTCGGAGGCCCTCTGTACCTCACCATCCTTGATATCCCCAAAGTGTCTCGGGACTCGTGAGCAAGCAATCTGGTGGAGGGCATCGCAGCGAAAAGGATGATCACCCGGGTGATATCTGCAAAAGAATAATAATTATGTTGGTCCCGAAACGAGTATAATCAGTGTATGGGGGGATTACACTGATATCAGATTTTTCCAAAAGACTCAGAAAAATGGTCTAACACTCTCAGTCAGGAAGATCCTGAATTACTCACTAAACTGATAGTCTGCAGGGGCAGCAGGGACAGGTCAGTAAGGAGTCAGATAGGCTGAGTGTGAGTTTTGTGCTCGGAAGCTCAGTAGAGATAACAAACCTACTGACTGCTCGGGAGCAAGTCAGTTGGACTACTATCTCAGTAAGCTAGAGTACATGCGGAATGTGAGCCCTTAGTTTCTACTCGTTTTAGTTTCTGAAAACTTTCTCTGAGTTTGCTTAGTAAATTGGTGGTTAAGGCTGGTGCACAGTATTAGGACTCAGGATGATTGATTCAGCCTGAAGATTAAAAGAATGCAGTATGCTCAGTTTAATATGAATGACAATTATGATCCTGAGCAAGAATGTAAATCAGCACACAAGGGTCTTTTTAACGTGGTTCGGAGATAACCAACTCCTACGTCCACGGCCTGATTTAACAGGAAGCTATCATCAAAACCCTGAGGATAGGTACTTTGGTTTTACGAGCCAAGGGACACGAATAGCCAACTTCCTCTCTTAGGAACTGACCCCTGGGTGGTTTTACAAGTCCCAGTCCTTCTAACCAACCAATCTCACACCCTGAGTGGTTTAGTATTCTTGGTTTCCAACTAAGGATAGCCCTAGCAATACAAATCGATGCTAAAAATTAGAGCTATCAAAACTAAGCAAATACAGAGTGAATCCTAGGGAAATTTAATTGCAGAGTGTTGTTCAAAGTATGCTTTGAGTGCTTGGATTCTTAAGAGCTTTCACTTGGAAATTTCCCGTTAGCCTTGAATGGGTGCAAGGCTCTCTGTATTTATAGGAAAGATCCAAAATAGATCCATTGTAGGAGATCTACCCAAATCTTTCCTATTTTAGGGTGGTTGCAGGCTAGAAGTACTTGTTGCCCTTTTTCCCATGCTTAATCAGGAAATTATGTCCCTCCGCCTGCAACTCTGAGATACATTAAATGCCGCATTAACTGCTGCGCAGACTCCGTACATGCGTGTTGAAAGATAATTGGCTTTCCGTACAAACACCTATTTGACCATCTGATACTTGTCATTTCTCGTACATTCAATACTCTGAGTTTCTTGTTAATAACTCAGCCTAAATGTTTGTCTTTATCGGAGTCTTACTGACATTCTCTTTATCTCTTTGTTCCATAGCATAAATAACCTTTTTGCTTTGGACTTACATGGATCAGATAAACTGACCCAAGGCCTAAGTCAGGTCTTACGAGCATTCAGCTCAGCCTGATAGGTTATTCAGCCCAGTATGTGTAACCTTTTTGCTTTGGACTTACATGAGTCGGATAAACTAACTCAAGGCCTAAGTCAGGTCTTACGAGCATTCAGCTCGGCCTGATGGGTCACACAACTCTTCACTGACTAAGTTCTGTCCTGAGCATGCTTAGTGTACTCAGTAGAAACATCAGTCAGTGGTACTCCGGATTATCTTCAGGATGGATCTTCAGACTTCAGTCTTCAGCTTCAGTTCAGGCAGTCTTCTTCAAGACTGACTCTGAACATCTTCAGGGAGAGTTGTACATCAGACTTCAGGTAATTGGGTCGACTCCAATATTCTTCAGTCTTCAACACGTTCCCCCTGAACTGAATCCCTAACCTGACTATCCTGAACTAGACTATCCTGACTGTCTGTACTTAGGCAAATCATCAAGGGTTTTGGGATCTAATCAAAATACTCAGATTGTCCCAACAATTTCCCCCTTTTTGATGATGCCAAAACCCTTAAGCAAATTCCTGACCATCTATACAATCAACTGACTTAGTCAGTGAAAATAGTTCAGTACCTCCTGACAAACTAGGCACTTAGTCTATAAGATGGAAACAAGGAAGGGTTAGTACAGTTCTTGATAAGGATGCTGAAAAGTAAATTCAGGAGTCAATAAGAAGTTGTACTCAGGAAAAATAAGATAACTTCATTGATTGATATAAGAGTTACAATTATCCTGAGCTATTACAATTTCCTGAACAACTAACTCCTGAGCCAGCTACTCTTAATCCTTATCCCAAGCAGTAAGAGGAATTTCATACATCTCCAAGACTCGGTTCAGGATCTGCATCATCCTCTTCCGATCACCAACTGCACCGGCAACATGATTAGGGTCATAATTGCATATTTTTGTATCCATTTCTATATGGTTTTGATGTTCTTATGTTCATATTTGACCCTAATATGGTATAAATTGTGCTATTAACCCTTTTTGGCTAGAAAGTTGTGATTATAGGTGAAAATGAGCAAAACGAGGAAGAGACGAGCAAGTTCGTAAAAGTTTAGAAAATGTGAGTTGCTCCAATGAAGACAAATGTGATACAATGTCGAAGAGTTCAAAGAGAGGATCGCAATGGAAAAAGAATCGAGTCAATCGGAGCTCTAGAACTCAAGATAAGAAGAAAACGAGAAGTCGAGGATCAATCGCACAAGCCGAAGCCAGGTTCGAGCGACCACAGGCCAGGCTCGTGCGACCATGGGCCACGTTCATGCACAGAACTTCTGGTTCGGGCGACGACGAGCCGCACGAATGCTCACATGAGCTTGGTTCATGCGGTCACCTGCTTGTGCTCGTGCGATGGCTCGGTGATTCCATTTTCGAAGGGCAGTTTCATCTTTTCGCGCGTTTAATGAGGGGCATATTGGACCAAGCATTATGGGCACTATAAATACTCTTAAGATCAGATTTTCAAGGGAGCCAAGTCATAATCCAAGACACATTTCTTAGATTAGAGAGAGAGAGAGGTAGTTACTTGGAGGTTTCTTAAGATTTCTTCTCACAAATTCTTAGATAACTTTTGATCTACCGTAGTGATCGTTGATCCGTTAATTCCTGCATGCTCGTCTCGTCATAGGCAACATTCTCACCGATCGAATTTCAATTTCCTTTGTCGGATTTCAATTTAGCATTTTAGAGGTAAATAGTATCTTTCCAATTGTCATTGTAATAGGTAAATTTCTTTACATTTCTTTCTTAATGATGATAGTTCCTAGCTTCGTTGTTCTTATTTTTACTCAATTAGCCATGAGCTAATTTCTTTATGTGTTAGTGTATGATGCCTATGGAATAGTGAAGTGATATGTTGATCTTTTGAATGATTTGAATTGTTGTATGATCAATTCTCTAATTGGAAGGTTTGTATGAATGCTTGCATGTGTAGATGATAATAGGGCCATTAGGGAGTTAGTCTCTTGCGAAAGTAGAGCTTATTTCCTAAATTCTCTTGTATTAAGGCCAAT
>JAPKLY010003792.1:0-17141 GCA_026898435.1 Prunella vulgaris
TGCTTTGTCTTCTTCCTTCCCTCAACAATGGGATCACCAGGGAAGCGTTGCTCCTCACACTCCTCCATTAGATCTTCCACGGAAACATCAGCTTTCCACTTCTGAGCCAACTTGGGATTTTTCAGAGCTTTCTTCCCTTCCCCCTTTTTGGCAGCATCAAAGGGGTCCTTGTCCTCGTCGACTTTCTTCTGAATATCCTGAATCAGGATCCCCTGAGACGCTTGGTGATCAACCACCACCTGAAGGTCCTTAGCCAGTTTATCATTGTTCTCAGCTCTAAGCAAGCTTTCAGTCAGATGACTATCAAACTCCTTCCGCATTGCATTTATCTCATCCTTCCTCTTGAGGTTTTCAGTGAGCATTGTGTTAAGAGATTTATGCAATGCTTCCTCAGAAGCTCGCTGACCCTCCCTCCATCTGGCCAGTAGATCGTTATCTGCCTTTCCAGCTTCTTCCCAAGCCACTGTCCTAATCTGGGCTTCCGGCCTCTTTATTGCCTCCGCAATCAGTGCCTTGATCCTGTCATCCAGGCCACTAAGAGAAGAGTCTATCATTGTTTTCACTTGATCAGTAGTGACCCCGGTTGATCGTTGTTATTTAAGGCACAGGAATCTATCAGCTGATTCCTTCCTAGCCTTGCCATACTCAGCATTGAGAAACTTGATCTTCTCACACTGACGATCGAGCTTTCCCAGGATAGTCCTCCCCATCAGTGACACTCCCACTGCGATGGTTTGGGTTTTCCTCTTCTTGCCTGGCTTAGACTTGGTGGTAACCTTCTTCGGAACCTTTCCAGAAGCCTCAGCAGTCCCGGTCCCTGGGAGTGCTTCATCGGCCGGTGCACCTTCTCCCAAGGTCGCACCTTCAGCAACGGGGACCAGAGCAAGAACCTGAGGATTTGGATTGTTTGCCCTGACCACCCTTAGGAAGTCCTCCTTGTTGATAACTTGGGCATATGATCGAAGCCCAAATCGATCAAGTATGATCTGCTCCTGATCCCTGAGCACCTCCTCGCCAATAGCCTTAATCAAGGCAGCAACTTCAGGAACTGAGGCCTTCCTCATCATCACCAAGACCCTAGTCTGATGACCTCCTCACCATAGGCCTCCTCCAAATCAGGAAAGTGCTGATTCACAAACCTGATGGCCTGACATCTAGCATCCATCTCAAATGGAGTTAGCTTTGGTGGAGTGGACTTCTCCTGAGTTTCTTCCTCAGCTTCCTCCGATTTATCAAACTCGGACTCAGCATCATCGGAAACAGTCCACTTTCGTCCCCGATTATCTCCAACATCTTCATCATGGAGCTCCTCCTAAGCCTCCATCCCAACTATCTCCTGATGCTCCCATCGCCAGCATCAGAACTCCCCTGCTCCTCCTGAGCAACTTCCTCTTCTCCGCCTTCTCCTCCTTCACCTTCTTGCTCTACCTGAGCAGCCACTGAAGGTTCAGCCTGAACCTCTTCGCCCAACACCTCCACCACTTGCATTACTGGATCCTCTTGCACTGGCTCCTGAACAGGTGGAGCATGTTCCCCCTCGACTCTAGCTACCTCCTCCTGAGGTGCTGGCTCAGTGCCCGAGGCTGCAGTAGTTTCAGGCGGTGAGATTTCAGCAGGTGCCACGGAAGATATGGGCACGGAAGCAAGAGTGGCAGTTGAATCAGACCGCTGATCAGGACGATCTGACTCAGTGTCAGAGTCATGGAGCATTGTCTTCTTCTCCTGATGCTCCTTGATGGTGATGCCCTTCACCTTCACTCTCTTGGGCCCTGCCTTGACCTGCTCCTCCTGAGCCTTCGAGGCCACCGCCTTGCCCTTTCCACCCATGGACCTTGACACCTTCTTGATCTCCGTGTCAAGCATCCTTTTCCTGGTTTCAGTAGCATTCTTGAAGAGAACATTTATGTCCTTGAACTCTTCACAAGTCTCTCTATCCACATCTCCAAACAGATCCTGGAGCATCACTGATAGCCTGGACCCGAAATGAGGATTCCTATCCAGCTTGATCCTGTCCCCTTCCATCCTGACCTTCTTGGACTCCTGGACTAGCTTCTGAAGAAAGAATTCTTCCCAGTCGATCAGAGCATTGTCCACCACGGCAACCAAACCCCTGATTTTGGGCTGACTGATTTGCTCCATCCCTCCCATGAAGCCCATGATGCTCTGAATGACCACTTCGAATAGAAGCTTGTACTCAGGTTTCAGCAGCTTCTTGTTCATGGTGCTGAAGATCTCAGTAGGAACAATCAGGTACTCGTTCATACACTGCCCCGGCTTTATAAGCAGTCAGGTCAGCCAACTGGTTCTCCTCAGTGGAATGAGGCAGATTTTAGGTCTTTCTGATGAGATCCCTGACCTGGATCCTCTTAGTGAAATGTTGAACTACTTTCTTCCCATTCTTCTCCACCGAGCGCCTGAGTGGATTCATTGATTCCCACTCATCATCCTCGTTCATCTTCAGATTGGCATAGAAAGCAATGATCTGATGAGGGCTGACTTGGGCTGGCTTCCTGGTGATGAAATCTAGGAGCCCAGCCTGATTGATGGCTCCATAGACCTGCATAAGTTCCTTGATGGTGGATCGATGAGTGAAGTCCACCAACCATTCATAGGATGCCTTCGATTCCACTTCGGAGATGGCATCATGAAACCTCCTAGTGTCTTCGAGAGATTGGTCAGCAGAAGAAGCCATGGATGCAAGGAATAATGAGAGAAATAGATTGCAGAAGGTTTGGGTTAGGAAAATATGAGTGCGCAAATTGTGCACAATGAATGAGCCTTCCTTTTATACCCAAAAATTCAGTTTTGATGGACAATTTTGATGAAAAGTCTTTTGAAATTCAACGGATTAGATGAAGGGGTATATCCAGAATAAAAACTTTACCAAATTCAGTTTTCAAAGCCAATTATTCAAACTTTATAGAAAACTGTTCCCGCCCATATGTGCATTTAATGCTTGTCAGAGCATGTTTGAAATAAATTCCAATAATTGCATTTAATAAAAATGAAATAATAAATGAACGGCTGGGATGTTATTTTAAAATCATGTGATTGATGTAGTGTCAGACATGATCAGAAATGATGCAAGCAAGTCATAATTAAAGCAAAGGTTCAATAATACATACCAGTCAGTCAGATCTAGAAACCTGACTGATACCACTGAGACTGATCAGGGTGACAAGCTCTGAGCTCTGTGTCCTGAACCTAACTCTAATCTGATCCTGAAAATCCAAATCTGAAATATGTTCCCCCTAAAAGCCATCCATCTTTCTACAATCCTGATCCTGAGTTAGTCATCCCTCCTGACCACCTTATTCATTCGTGAACTGAGGTTCATGCTGAACCATCTACTCCTGGGTCAAGAAGTCCTAACTCTACTGACAGCTCAACAAACCTGGTTTCAGGAAAGGCCTTAGTGAGGATGTCATCTCTCTGCTTGTCAGTAGGAATCCTCTCCATCCTTATATCCTTTTTCTCAACATGATCTCTGATAAAGTGATGCCTGATATCTACATGCTTACACCTTATGTGTAAGACTGGGTTTTGGGATATGGCAATGGCACTATTATTGTCATAATAAATTGGGACATCAGTGGCCTCAACTTGGTAGTCTCTCAGTTGTTGTTTCAACCAAAGGATTTGGGAACAACAACTGCCTGCAGCCATATACTCAGCCTCAGTAGTAGGCGTTGCAAAACTGGTTTGCTTTTTAGAAAACCAAGAGATCAGTTTACTCCCTAAAAACTGACATGTGCCTGTAGTTGATTTCCTATCAAGCCTACAGCCTCCATAATCAGCATCAGAATAGCCAGTCAGTTCTAGGTTATCATCAGAGGGATACCAAAGTCCTAAGTTGACTGTACCCTTCAGGTATTTCAGTATATTTTTGGCACTCTCTAGATGACTCTTCTTCGGATCAGACTGATACCTTGCACAAACTCCAACTGCATAAGTGATGTCAGGACGACTTGCAGTCAGGTACAATAAGGATCCAATTAGTGCCCTATATTCAGTCTGATTCACTGAGGTCCTCTCCTTGTCAGGATCCAGCTTCTCATTTGTGTTCATGGGAATACGTGAGACTTTGCTGGTCTGAACTCCAAACTTCTGAATCAAGTCCCTTGCATACTTGGACTGATTTATGAAGATTCCGGAGTCAGATTGCCTGACCTGAAGACCTAGAAAGAAGTTCATCTCTCCCATCATTGACATCTCAAACTTCCCCGTCATTAGGTTTGATAATTTCTCACAAAGCTTCAGGTTTGGTGATCCAAATATTATGTCATCCACATAAATCTGAACCAAGAGAATGTCTTCCCCTTCGGTAATTCTGAAGAGGGTCCTGTCCACTGCTCCTTTTATAAAGCCATGGTCTATCAGGAACTGGGAGAGTGTATCATACCAAGCCCTGGGAGCTTGTTTCAGGCCTTATCACCGACTTCGAACCCTGGTGGTTGTTCCACATAAACCTCCTCGTTCAGTACACCATTCAGAAAAGCACTCTTTACGTCCATCTGATACACCTTGAACTTCTTAAATGTTGCATAAGCCAAGAACAACCTGATTGCTTCCAACCTTGCAACTGGGACAAAGGTCTCATCATAGTCGATTCCTTCGGCCAGAGAGTAGCCCTTAGCCGCTAGTCTTGCCTTGTTCCTGACAACAACATTCTTCTCATCCCTCTTGTTCTTGAAGACCCACTTGGTGCCAATAACAAGTTGACGCCTAGGTCTATCAACTAACTCCCAAACCTGATTCCGCTCAAACTGATTGAGCTCATCCTGCATGGCTAGGATCCAGTTGGGATCAGCAAGAGTTTCTTCTATGTTCTTAGGTTCCTGATCACTCAGGAAGCAGCAGAGCATAGCACTCTCACCAAAGGACAAACCTTGTCCTGACCCCCACATTGACATCACCAATGATGTCAGCCAATGAGTGATCATCTAGCCACCGCCTCCTGCTGACGGCTGCGCTGGGAGCTGCTGAAGTTCCCTCGCCTGATCCTGAAATATTAGTCTCGACAATAACAGACAAAGAAGCGGAACGAGCAAGAACAGGGGATACTGAGTTATTTCCTGAGGGTTGTACAATATCAGGGACATTGTTTCCCCCTACAGAGTTGGACTCAGTAACTGTCTCAGGTGCAGAAGCATCATCACCGACAGTACGTACCTCAGGTTGAGTCTGTGCCTCCGTCTGAGACTCAACATTCTCCGAGGCTGGGGCTTGCTGAGGGTTGGCCTGAGGTCCATCCTGATCATCATCATCATCATCATCCCATCCTTTGGGAGCACTCACAAGTTTGATCTTGAACTCAGGATTCTTTAGGCTCAGTCTTTTCACCCTCTTGGTAACCCCCTCAGTGTCAGGACTCGGAACCTATTTTCTACGCACTGATGTAGTCTCATCAAACACAACATGAGGTGTTTCCTCCACACAAAGGGAAAGACAGTTATACACCCTGAACGCTTTGCTGACTGAAGAGTATCCTAAGAACACTCCCTCATCAAACTTGCTATCAAAGGCTTTAAGCTGGTCTTTCCCATTGTTTAGGATGAAACACTTACACCCAAAAATATGGAAATAGGAGATACGAGGCTTCCTTTTATTCCAAGTTTCATAAGGTGTCTGAGCATGTTGTTTGTTCAGCATAGATCGGTTATTAGTGTAACAAGCAGTGTTGATTGCTTCAGCCCAGTACTTCTTGGGCAGTCCTGACTCAGCTAACATGGTCCTGGCAGCTTCCTTCAGGGTCCGGTTCCTTCTCTCAGCTACCCCATTCTGCTGAGGGGTCCTGGCTGCAGAAGTCTCATGAGCAATACCAAGGTCAGTACAAAAATCAGTTATAACTGAGTTAATAAACTTAGTTCCCCGATCTGATCTGATCCTGATGATGCTCTGACCCTGTTCAGTACTCAATTTCTTGAGTAACTCAGGAAGCTTGACCTGAGTCTCCTTCTTGTTCAGCAAGAAAATAACCCATGTGTACCTGGAATAATCATCAACAACAACAAGGGTATATTTCCTACCATTCATGCTGACAGGGGTAATTGGACCAAAGAGATCCATGTGCAGGAGCTGAAGCACTCTGTCAGTTGAGAAGGCATCTTTCTCCTTGAATGAAGCTTTAGTTTGCTTGCCTTCCTGTCATGCTCTGCACACGTGGTCTTTGCTAAAAACTTCAATAGGTAGACCATCTACAAGAGAAAGTCTAGAAATTTTGTTAATAATCTTGAAGTTTAAGTGACTCAGGCGTTTATGCCAAAGGCAACTGAGCTCAGAAGAGCTCTTAGCGACCAAACAGGTTTCAGGAGAGCTGCTCTTAAAGTCTGCAAAATATACATTTCCCCTCCTGACTCCTGTAATCAGAACCTGCAGTGTAGATTTGTCTTTCACAAGACATATGTTAGATGTAAACTCTACACTATATCCTCGGTCACAAAACTGACTGACCGAAAGCAGGTTCTGCCTAAGACCCTCAACATAGGATACATTAAGCACTTTAACAGAACCAACAACAAGGGTACCGAATCCTCTGGTGAAACCTTTAGAGTTATCACCAAAGGTTACCTACGGGCCTTCCTGAGCTACATAGCCCTGAAGGAGATCACGAAATCCGGTCATGTGCCTAGAACACCCTGAGTCCAAGTACCAGTCCTTCATCAGATCCTCCTTCTTCTTCTTGTAGCCCGCAGTGACCTGAAAAGAATCAGGCCTCAGGTACCCATCTCGTATTGGGTCCTACAGAGTCAGCCATACACTTCGGGATCCCGATTTGTTTAACAATTCTGATGGCATCAGAAGTGTAAACCTATCTCCCTGAAACATCAACATATACTGTCCTTTTCTTCCTTTGTGCCTGGGAAGTTGAGGGTGTATGTGTGTCAGCCTGAGTCTCAGGAGCCCTGGATTGATTCCTGGGGGCGGGCCTCCTGTTCCTCTTTGGCCTGGGTGCATTGGGCTGAGGTCTGTCCTGAGAAGGAGCAGCTCGGGCCTGACCTCTAGGCACTTGAGGTCTGGCCTGAGTGTTATCGGAGTCAGGTCTCCATTGCCTTTCAGGGGCCATTTGGTTTGTCCTTCTCCTCCGAGGATTGGGACGCTCTTGATGGGCCCTGCGCCCTGTCTGATGCCTCTGGACCTCAGTAGTCCTTGGCCTTGCCTGAGGCCTCCTTGGACCAGAGTTCCCTCTGCCCTGAGTATTTCTAGGCTGAGCCTGAGAAGTACTTGGGGCTGAGTTCTTTCCAGCCTGAGGGTTCCTAGGTTGAGCCTTGGAGTTCCCTTGGTCCTACTTCCTCGACTCAGGATGAGAAGTCTGAGCCTTTCCCTTAGGTTTTTGCCTAGATTCCTCAGTCCTTTATCTGACAAGTTCAGGCACTTTCTCCTTCCCTTTGCCTTTGTCCTGACGAGCAACACTTTGGTTCTTATCGTCAGTTTGGGCAGGGACAAACTTCTTCTGAGAGTTGCTCCCTGAAGCACCTCTCTTCTTCTTGCCCTTTGGGTCTTTAGAGGCATCATAGCCTAACCCAGCTTTGGCACCATCGGTCAGCTGAGAGAAACTTGTTAACTCATCAACCACTTGGGAAGATGTGTGTAACTTCTTCAGCTTTTCCTCAAGGCGCACATTTTCTCTTTTCAGGGCCTCAGCCTCAGTGGTGTACTGAAGCACCAGTTTCTGATGAGCATTCTCTTTTGAGATCAGCTCAAGATCCCAAGCAGTTTGCTCAGCACTAAGGCGAGCTTGCCACTCAGTTTTGAACATCCCTCTCAGAGCAATTCGCTCAATCATCTGCTGTTCCTGGGCAAGGAACTGATCAGTATCACGAGTCTCTATCAGCTAGCTGATTATAGCATTGAGTCTTTCAACCGCCACTGAAGTTTCATCATGCCTATTCCGGGCATGAAACAACTCTTCCTGGAGGTTTACTAGCCTCAGTGCTTCCTCAGTATCCTTCACTCTGAGAGACTCAGTTAGCCGATCATTCTCCCCACTCAGTTGGGCATTCACATCCACTGTGTGAATATGAGTCTCCTGCAGCCTTGAGAAATCAACCATCAATTGCTCTAAAGCGAGCTGAAGGTCGAGATCCCTTGTTGAATCTGAGCTAAGCTCAAGTGCGTGATCAGGAGAAGAGGCAGAAGAACATACCTCATCATCTGCCATCAGGCAGAGATCATCATACTCCTCATCGGAGAAGAGTTTAAGGGACCGGTGTCCTGGGCCATCTGGATCTGAGGAATCCTCAGCAAGTATTGCTCGTCGGTCTGATGCCCTGAGCTCTCTCTTTGCTCTCCGATCTTCTCTCTCTCGAGCGCTGAGCTCTGGACAATCATACATATATTGTTCAGTCTTGTGGCAGTGATAACACTGGTCTACATCAGAAACACCCTTTTTGTCAGTGTACCTTTTATCTGATGACTCCCTCCGGCTCCCTGATGATCGTTCAGGTTTGGAGCTGGATCTTCTGGGATCAGCATCATCTCTCCTCTTCTCATCTCTGCGCCGCTCAGGCTCCTCTCTCTCTCTCCTGGAATCTGAACCCCTCCTTTCTTCCCTCCGGGGGCTCAATCTCCTGGGGCTGGAATACCTGCGATCACGGGAGTCAGTATAAAACTTCTTATACCTGCTAAAATGAGAGTTCAGCTTCTCGAATCTCTGTGGCATCAGGCTGTACTCCAGGGCCAGCTCATCCTTGCTCATATCTCTGAGTGATTTCGAGCCAGATCCAGCCTCAGGCTCAGGAGTAGCTTTAAGAGCCACACTCTTTTCCTTCTCAGGTGTCTTCTCCTCACTCACCTCCTCACTGACAGCACCCTTCTTCTTCTTCTTATCGAGGTCGAATTCCAGAGCCTTTAACTCTGAGAATAGGTGAGAGTAAGGAATACTTGTGAGGTCCTGAGTGTTCTTAAACAAGATCACACCTGTGTCCCATCTTTCATGGACACAGTACAGGATTTTAGATGACACCTCCCTCTTAGGAAAGTCCTTTCCAAGGGTTGCTAGCTCGTTCATCATCTTAAAGAACCAAGCTTCCATCTGATCGATCGATTCTCCTTCCAACATCCGAAAGGCCTCAAACTTCCTGATAGCAAGATCTCTCTTGTTCTCCTTGATCTTCTCTGAGCCCCCACTCATCTCTTTCAATGCATCCCAGATCTCCTTCGCAGTAGTCAGATGCATGAGCCTAACCGAGTTCTCGTAAGAAACGGTGTGGAGTATAATGTTCTTCGCAACATTATCCAGTCCGACTTGCTTAATCTGATCAGATGTAAGCGCGGACCTCTCCATAGGCTCATCTCCGGCAGCCGGAACAGGGACATTGCCAGCTACGGGCCAGGTGGTTTGAAGATTCCTCATAAATCTGATCGGACCATGCTCAATCACCTGGGGCATCTGATCATGGATGGAGTAGAGATGTACAAGAACCCTGAATTTCCAATAATCATAATTATCAATAGAGAATTCAGGATGACTTCCTTTGAGGCGTTTAGAACCGGATGCCATGAATGCAAGTTTTCAGAAATAAGATCTGTTCAGTTGACCACCAAAAGTTTCTCTTAGAAACTGTTGGTAAACAAAGTCAGTGGTCTTTTGAACCACTGCTTTGATACCACTTGTTGGTCCCAAAACGAGTATAAATCAGTGTATGGGGGGAATACACTGATGTCATATTTTCCCGAAAACTCAGGAAAATACTCTTTCAGACTTAGTCAGGAAGCTTCTGAAAATGTTCAGTCTACTGATGGTCCTCAGGGGCAGCAGAGACAGATCAGTAATGAACCAAAGAAGCTAAGTCAGAGTTGTCGGAAGCTCAGTAGAGATAACAATCCTACTGACCGCTCGAAAGCTAGTCAGTTGGGCTACTATCTCAGTAAGCTCAGTTTAGTGCGGAATGTGAGCCCTTAAGTTTCTACTCATTTTAGTTCCTAAAAACTTATTAGTTTGCTTAGTGAAAACGTGGTTAAGGCTGGTGCACAGTTTACTGATCAGGATGACAAGGTCAGTCCTGATGGTTTTTCAGAAATAATGCAAGTATGCTTCAGTTTAATATGTATGACAATATGATCCTGAGCAAATAGTAAATCAGCACGCAAGGGTCTTTTTAACGTGGTTCGGAGATAACCTACTCCTACATCCACGACCTGATTGAACAGGAAGCTATCCTCAAAATCCTGAGGATAGGTACTAGGGTTTAACGTGCCAAGGGACACGAGTAGCCAACTTCCTCTCTAAGGAACTGACCCCTGGGTGGTTTTACAAGTCCCAGTCCTTCCTACCAACCAACTCACAACCTGAGGGGTTTGGTATTAATGTTTTCCAATTATTGTGTATTGATCCTTCTAACAAATTAGTTCTAAGGATAGGATCAATACTCTAAGCAAAATACAGAATAGATTCCTACTACAACACTAGGGAAATTTAAGGTTTCAGAGTGTTGCTTCAAATGAACTTTGAGTGCTTGGAATTTTGAGAGTTTCTCTTGGAAATTTCCCGTTAGCCTTGAATGGGAGCAAGGCATTCTGTATTTATAGGAGGGTTTGCAATAGATCCGTTGGAGGAGATCCATTTCAAACCCTTCTATTTTAGGTAGGTGCAGAAGCTGGTTGTCCTTGTCTGACAGAGACCATACCTAGTATGGCAAAGTTTCTGATCCGCAGCCTGCACCTCTGAGAAGCATTAAATGTGCTCAGTCTCCGTACATACGTGTCGCCTTCTCACTGGTCGTTTGTCCAACGGCTAGTTTGTCAGCATTGACTTTACTGAACTTCGTACATTTATAACTCTGAGTTTCTCGTTCTTAACTCAGGATAAATGTTTGTCTTATGTTGGAGACTCTGACATTCCTTTTGCTTCATCAGACTTCCATTCGCACGTGTAACCTTTGGGTCTCAAGACTTACAAGTATTAGGTTAACTGATACTAGGCCCAAGTCAGGACTTATGAACATCAGTAAGACATTCAGTCTGATCAAGGTTACTTGTGCTCTCACTGATAGAGACTTCCCTGAGCATGCTTAGTTTACTCAGTTCTGTCAGGATCAGTGGTCTTCTTCAGGATGGCTTATAGGCATCTTCAGGACTCTTTCTAAGTTTTTCAGGTTGCAGCTTCAGGTTGACCATCTTCAGGATGATCAACACCTTCAGGGTTGGAACATCTTCAGACTTCAGACTTCTGGGATGTCTACATCAGTCTTCACTCTTCAGTACGTTCCCCCTGAACTGAATACCTGTGAACAGAAAAATCTATTCTAACCTATCTAATCCTGAGCCTATCATCCTGATGAACTATACTTAGGCAAATTCATCAAGGGGTTTTGGGATCTAATCAAAACACTCAGATTGTCCCAACAAATAGTAACAGACAACGGGCCACAATTCGATGGAAAGAAGATCTGAGAGTTTTGTGATACTTGGAAAATCAAAAAGTATTACTCGACACCCTATCATCCACAATCAAACGGTCAGGTCGAAGCGATCAACAAAATCATTAAGCAAATGTTGAAACTCTATTTGACGGAAAAAAAAAGGAAGCTAGTCGGAAGAACTCCCAGAAGTATTGTGGTCATAGCGAACGTCATTCAGAACAAGTACTGGAGAAACCCCATTCTGAATGGCGTACGAAACCGAAGCAATGGTACCAGTCGAGCTGCAAAATCCCACATGGCGTGTTTATATGTATAATGAGGAAGAAAATGACGAAGCCATCGCGATTGAAAGGACTTCCTTGAAGAAAGGCGAGTCACGGTAAAATTACGCAATGCAACATACAAACAATATGCTATCCGGTACTACAATTTGCAAGTCAAAAAGAGAAGTTTCCAAGAAGGCAATCTGGTGTTACAAAAAATCCTATCCACTCCACTCGGAACGTTTGGACCTAGGTGGGAAGGACCACTTCGTGTCTCGCGAAGTTGGTCAAATGGAACTTGGGATTTGGAAGACCTAGATGGGATACCTTCCTCGTACACATGGAATGCTGCTCATTTGAAAAAAAATTATCAATAACGGATGTATGATGTACATTTGGATATGTCAACGACGAATGAAATGTGAAAGACAGCTTTTTTGAGAAAAAAGGTTGCAGTCTATCTGAAATTTCTTGAAACATGGCTTTTCTGGTTAAATACGCTCTACATTGAGTACGCTCCTTGTACAGCGAAATAACGGTGTCAGAGACCAAACATGTCCTAAACATGAGCAAAGCATCTTGAAACATGCACTTCTTGAGAGGATATGTTATGGTGCTAGACACCTAACACATCCCAACAAGAATCGAGCATGACGACCACGAAAGTCCACAATTATGGGCCGGAACAGTGTATAAAACGCTCATCCTAACGGACGTAGTACACGCACCAAAGGATAGCATAACATACGCTCTCTAGAAACTCAGGATAATGCTTTAAACGCTCTTCCAACGGCAGCGTAACACGCGCTCCAAAGGATAGCATTGTAAACATTCCCAGTTTGGCGCCCGAAGTAAGAGTGACTACTTGTTAGAGCATAAAAGGCTATTTCGTGAATACTGAAAAGTAAAGCGATACGAGCACCATATAAAAAGAACAAGCAATATACGCAGATAGATGAGAATAACATTTCATTCCTTAAAAAAGTTCGACAAACAACCAAATAAAATTCAAAAACATCCTACGATAAAAAGAAATGAAAAGCGACAAAAGAAAGCAAAATCGGTGCCTAAAATAGATAAGGCACCGAGCAAACAAAAGGAGCCCTAATCAGCAGTAGGGGCATCAACAGTAGCAACATCAGTCGGTTGAGCCTCAGGGGGTTTCGCCTCGTTGCTTGGAGGAGTCTGGATGTATGACATCACAATCTCATTCTCCCGCTCTTGACGGCCCTCTTCAGGAGAGGCTTCAGTAGCATCAGCAACTCCCGAGGCAGATGCGGGAGCTTCAGTAATCACACCAACGGCCGACAAATCCGGAGTGGGCTGCGTTGGGGGCTCAATGATAGTGTAACCTTCTCCAAAAACCCCCAAGTCAATCCCAAATCACACCCGATCGGCCAAAGGAAGAGGCTGTGACTTGTTTGGTGGATTAGCTATTACATAATCCAAAAACTCCCTATTCATCAGATCGGAGATCTTCAATCCTCTTTCCTCCGCCTGATGGACAATCCGAATGCACTCGCTGTAGAAGAAGATATATCCAAAGTTAGATGCGTCACGCACCTGGTCCGACAAATCATTCTCGATGTACAGACACTCCACTTCAAGCTGAAGCTTGGCTTTTTCCCTCTCGAGCTCAAGAACTCGCTCCACCGTGTCAGTATACTCTTGGTGCTCTTGAGCCCTCTCAGCATTGAGGCGAGCAATCCCTTCAGTAGCCGCCTACTGCTCCTCAAGATTGCGATTGGGGTACTGAAGCTTCTTGCAAACCTCGAGAGTGTTCTTTTCGGCGTCCAGAGTACTCTTGTCTTTCAAAGTTGCCTGCTTCAGGTCATCTTCCCAGGCTTTGACCACTTTCAGCTGCTCCTCGTTCGCTTCATAGAGTTGACAGGAAGTTCTCCCCAGCTCCACCGCCTGATCCATATTCGCTGGAAGATGATTGAGGTAGAACTGGTGAACATTTTGCCCAAAAGCACGTTATCGTTGAGCGTCTACTCGTGGATGATCTTATCATTCGTCGCACTCCACTATTGCAAAACGAACTCGGAGGCCCTCTGTACCTCACCATCCTTGATGTCCCTGAAGTGTCTCGGGACTCGTGAGCAAGCAATCTGGTGGAGGGCATCGCAGCGAAAAGGATGATCGCCCGGGTGATATCTGCAAAAGAATAATAATTATGTTGGTCCCGAAATGAGTATAATCAGTGTATGGGGGGATTACACTGATATCAGATTTTTCCAAAAGACTCAGAAAAATGGTCTAACACTCTCAGTCAGGAAGATCCTGAATTACTCACTAAACTGATAGTCCGCAGGGGCAGCAGGGACAGGTCAGTAAGGAGTCAGATAGGCTGAGTGTGAGTTTTGTGCTCGGAAGCTCAGTAGAGATAACAAACCTACTGACTGCTCGGGAGCAAGTCAGTTGGACTACTATCTCAGTAAGCTAAAGTACATGCGGAATGTGAGCCCTTAGTTTCTACTCGTTTTAGTTTCTGAAAACTTTCTCTGAGTTTGCTTAGTAAATTGGTGGTTAAGGCTGGTGCACAGTATTAGGACTCAGGATGACTGATTCAGCCTGAAGATTAAAACAATGCAGTATGCTCAGTTTAATATGAATGACAATTATGATCCTGAGCAAGAATGTAAATCAGCACACAAGGGTCTTTTTAACGTGGTTCGGAGATAACCAACTCCTACGTCCACGGCCTGATTTAACAGGAAGCTATCATCAAAACCCTGAGGATAGGTACTTTGGTTTTACGAGCCAAGGGACACGAATAGCCAACTTCCTCTCTTAGGAACTGACCCCTGGGTGGTTTTACAAGTCCCAGTCCTTCTAACCAACCAATCTCACACCCTGAGTGGTTTGGTATTCTTGGTTTCCAACTAAGGATAGCCCTAGCAATACAAATCGATGCTAAAAATTAGAGCTATCAAAACTAAGCAAATACAGATTGAATCCTAGGGAAATTTAATTACAGAGTGTTGTTCAAAGTATGCTTTGAGTGCTTGGATTCTTAAGAGCTTTCACTTGGAAATTTCCCGTTAGCCTTGAATGGGTGCAAGGCTCTCTGTATTTATAGGAAAGATCCAAAATAGATCCATTGTAGGAGATCTACCCAAATCTTTCCTATTTTAGGGTGGTTGCAGGCTAGAAGTACTTGTTGCCATTTTTCCCATGCTTAATCAGGAAATTCTGTCCCTCCGCCTGCAACTCTGAGATGCATTAAATGCCGCATTAACTGCTGCGCAGACTCCGTACATGCGTGTCGAAAGATAATTGGCTTTCCGTACAAATGCCTATTTGACCATCTGATACTTGTCCTTTCTCGTACATTCAATACTCTGAGTTTCTTGTTAATAACTCAGCCTAAATGTTTGTCTTTATCGGAGTCTTACTGACATTCTCTTTATCTCTTTGTCCCATAGCATAAATAACCTTTTTGCTTTGGACTTACATGGATCAGATAAACTGACCCAAGGCCTAAGTCAGGTCTTACGAGCATTCAGCTCAGCCTGATAGGTTATTCAGCCCAGTATGTGTAACCTTTTTGCTTTGGACTTACATGAGTCGGATAAACTAACTCAAGGCCTAAGTTAGGTCTTACGAGCATTCAGCTCGGCCTGATGGGTCACACAACTCTTCACTGACTAAGTTCTGTCCTGAGCATGCTTAGTGTACTCAGTAGAAACATCAGTCAGTGGTACTCCGGATTGTCTTCAGGATGGATATTCAGACTTCAGTCTTCAGCTTCAGTTCAGGCAGTCTTCTTCAAGACTAACTCTGAACATCTTCAGGGAGAGTTGTACATCAGACTTCAGGCAATTGGGTCGACTCCAATATTCTTCAGTCTTCAACACGTTCCCCCTGAACTGAATCCCTAACCTGACTATCCTGAACTAGACTATCCTGACTGTCTGTACTTAGGCAAATCATCAAGGGTTTTGGGATCTAATCAAAATACTCAGATTGTCCCAACAATTTCCCCCTTTTTGATGATGCCAAAACCCTTAAGCAAATTCCTGACCATCTATACAATCAACAGACTTAGTCAGTGAAAATAGTTCAGTACCTCCTGACAAACTAGGCACTTAGTCTATAAGATAGAAACAAGGAATGGGTTAGTACAGTTCTTGATAAGGATGCTGAAAAGTAAATTCAGGAGTCAATAAGAAGTTGTACTCAGGAAAAATAAGATAACTTCATTGATTGATATAAGAGTTACAATTATCCTGAGCTATTACAATTTCCTGAACAACTAACTCCTGAGCCAGCTACTCTTAATCCTTATCCCAAGCAGCAAGAAGAATTTCATACATCTCCAAGACTTGGTTCAGGATCTGCATCATCCTATTCCGATCACCAACTGCACCGGCAACATGATTAGGGTCATAATTGCATGTTTTTGTATCTATTTCTATATGGTTTTGATGTTCTTATGTTCATATTTGACCCTAATATGGTATAAATTGTGCTATTAACCCTTTTTGGCTAGAAAGTTGTGATTATAGGTGAAAACAAGCAAAACGAGGAAGAGACGAGCAAGTTCGTAAAAGTTCAGAAAATGTGAGTTGCTCCAATGAAGACAAATGTGATACCATGTCGAAGAGTTCAAAGAGAGGATCGCAATGGAAAAAGAATCGAGTCAATCGGAGCTCTAGAACTCAAGATAAGAAGAAAACGAGAAGTCGAGGATCAATCGCACAAGCCGAAGCCAGGTTCGAGCGACCACAGGCCAGGCTCGTGCGACCATGGGCCACGTTCATGCACAGAACTTCTGGTTCGGGCGACGACGAGCCGCACGAATGCTCACATGAGCTTGGTTCATGCGGTCACCTGCTTGTGCTCGTGCGATGGCTCGGTGATTCCATTTTCGAAGGGCAGTTTCATCTTTTCGCGCGTTTAATGAGGGGCATATTGGACCAAGCATTATGGGCACTATAAATACTCTTAAGATCAGATTTTCAAGGGAGCCAAGTCATAATCCAAGACACATTTCTTAGATTAGAGAGAGAGAGAGGTAGTTATTTGGAGGTTTCTTAAGATTTCTTCTCACAAATTCTTAGATAACTTTTGATCTACCGTAGTGATCGTTGATCCGTTAATTCCTGCATGCTCGTCTCGTCATAGGCAACATTCTCACCGATCGAATTTCAATTTCCTTTGTCGGATTTCAATTTAGCATTTTAGAGGTAAATAGTATCTTTCCAATTGTCATTGTAATAGGTAATTTTCTTTACATTTCTTTCTTAATGATGATAGTTCCTAGCTTCATTGTTCTTATTTTTACTCAATTAGCCATGAGCTAATTTCTTTATGTGTTAGTGTATGATGCATATGGAATAGTGAAGTGATATGTTGATCTTTTGAATGATTTGAATTGTTGTATGATCAATTCTCTAATTGGAAGGTTTGTATGAATGCTTGCATGTGTAGATGATAATAGGGCCATTAGGGAGTTAGTCTCTTGCGAAAGTAGAGCTTATTTCCTAAATTCTCTTGTATTAAGGCCAAT